>BLKR01004885.1:0-95315 GCA_011170035.1 Teleogryllus occipitalis | reverse complement strand
GCGTTTACATTGGGCCAATGAACGTTGTTTGCGAGTATTGTGGTGCATTAAAGTTTTCCGGAGAAAAAGATGGCACCGGCTGTTAAGGCGGAACAGAGTTCGCCGGGTCAGCTAGTCTTTTATAAGAGTGTACCTGGGGGCGCAGAGGCATTCATTCTGAACTACTCGCAGTTTATTTAAATAACGTTCTGCTGCCATTGCCCAGCTAGTCCATTTGCAGCCTAATAAATGCTTTATAAAGCGTGAGGCAGTTTGCCGTTGACAGTTTGCTTTGCTTGTGAAATAAGCATCGCAAGCGGCCTCTGGTCTGTCGCGTTTTCTTCCACAAGTTTTCAATGAGCAGGTTAAAAGTGAGTGATATATCTAATGTCATTCCTAAATAGTTTCCCAGGCGGCGGCTTTAGGCGCCCTTAGGAGGGCGGCCGGCGGCCAGCTCAGGGTTGAAGCGGGGGTGTATGGTTGAGGGCGTCGCCGCAGGGCGTGTCTCAGCATGTCTTGCTAGGGCCAGCCATAGATGCGTGATAGCGGGGCGAGGGTGGACGCACCCGCCTGCCGTCGACAAGCGTCAACTGGCCCAGGGCAGGATGCGGATTTACCACAGAAGCTATTTTTCTTCTGCAAACAATCAAGTATATTTGAAGGTAAGTCATTTGAAATCACAATTGAATTTACATCAAATAATAGTGCTTTAAATAAGAAATAAAAGTGTAATTTCTGATAAAAGACTGTTCTTGGTGCTGAGTAATATGCATTTATGTTCTAAGTAAGATGTGCTCGTAACATCGCCTATCAACAAGATCCAAATTCCGCATTGGTAGGCGATATTTGGATCAATTTATATTTTTTCTCATGCCAATCTACGAAATAAAAAGAACAAATAAAATTACCTACATATTAAAATAACATGTAGCTTGATACTTGTGATGGTGGGATCTTTACAGAATCCCACTTCATGGAAGAAAAGTAAAATAGCCGCTCAAGTTCGGTTGATAGTGGGCTGGATTTATTTATTTATTTATTTATTTATTTATTTATTTATTTATTTATTTATTTATTTATTTATTTATTTATTTATTTATTTATTTATTTTACGTCAAAAAACAGTTCAAACTGCGTATGACGTGCTATGGGAAGAAGTGAATTGTGTGCACATTTTCAAAATTCGGTGATCCCTACACTAAGTCATATACTACTAAAATTAAATTAAAAAAAACTCCCATGTAATAAAATGTATTTTCAAGGATAAGTAAGCAACAAATTTTGGCTCTTATCCATGTTGTCCTTCGGAATAATATTTCCTGCCGCGACAACATGGAAACATTAATTTGAATAATTGTATTTCCCACTGAATTCTAGAAGACGTGCACAGAAAATGAAGTTACATTTATGTCCAGAAGCAAAACAAGGGGCCATCTCAGCATTTGCTCAATGGATCAGGGAAACTGGACGAAAAACCTGATCGAGATGGGGGTCATTGACCCGGAGGCTGTAGTACAATACTTGTTACAGGTTGTTTATACACATTTATACAGTCCAAATGGTAAATAATGCATTATGTATCATTGTTAAAATTAATGTTACTTTTCTTGTGATGCTCAGTATAGTCTGTAATTGTATAGAAACAGTTATGCAGCAGAAACGAATTTAATCGTCGAATTTAATCGTTTAATGTCATCTGGCAAAGTGTTGTAAAATAATGTACATGTATTGTATGTGAATTTTTTGTAATGAGCTGTTGATACTGTCACCTGATGAATATGAATTCTACGTCGAGTGTTATAGTAGTAGACATCGGCATTTTCTGAAAATATATTCCCGCCCTTAAGCAAGTCATTTTTGACAAAAAACACTGATTCGTAAATAAACAGACACGGTAATGGTAAAATTCCTTGATTAATGAAGAGAGGCTTACATGAATCACGTGGGTGGGATTTGGTTATTATTCGTACAATTCGTTTTTGTAATCTAAAAGTCTGGGAGCTATAAGATGTATTTCCCCAGAATATTATGCCATATCTCAGGCGGGAATGAACATTCGCGAAATATACACAACGAGCAGTATGAAGGCTGACTGAATTTGCAAGAATTCTGAACGCGTAGCATAATAAACTTAATTTTGTGTTCAATTCATTTAAATGGACATTCCATTTAAGGTTTGACTGAATTGATAGACCTAAAAATTTTGTTGCCTCAGTCAATGGTAGACCGTTCATTTTCAATGGAGAACAGAATTGTTTATTTGAAATGGAAAACTGCATTAAAACCGTTTTCTTTTCGTTTACTATTAATTTGTTATTTCGGAACGAATTTGAAACATCTGATATTGTACTATTTACGGTTTCTTTATTGCAAAAGATGTTCGTATCATCCGCAAAGAGAACCGTTCTTCCGTTTCGAATCGTCGAGGGCATATCGTTTACGTAAAGTAAGAACAGAATAGGGCCTAAAATCGATCCTTGAGGAACTCCACGTGCAATGGGCAAAGAGTCGGAAAGGTGCGTAAGTAATGTTCCATCAATCCAGTAAGGTATTTCCACTCTGAGATTGTTGTGTAAGGTACAAACAGAACCAATCTAGAGCAATACCACGGATTCCATATGAAGGTAATTTTGAAAGTAAAATGTCATGATCAATGACGTCAAAAGCTTTTGAGAGATCTAAAAATAATCCAATAGGTGCCTCGTTTTGATTCAATGATGAGGCGACATCTTTAACAAAAGAAAATATAGCTGTTTCCGTTGATTTTGATTTTCTAAATCCATGTTGGCAATCTGAAAGCGCGTCGTGTTTACTGAGAAAGGTTTCCATTCGTACGTAAAAAAGTCTCTCTAATATTTTGGAAAAAACTGATAGAAGAGAAATGGGCCGATAGTTTTGAATTTAATTTTTGTTGCCTCTTTTGAAGAGCGGGTTAATTTTAGCTGTGTTGAAAATATCTGGAAACGTTCCGGTGCATAACGAAGAATTAAATATGTGAGTTAACGGGTGTATAATGGCATACGCACAGGTCTTTAACAAAGCATCCGGGAATTCATCTAAACCGGACGAATATTTATTTTTTAGTTTACCGATTATTTTGAGAATTTCATAGGAAGAAGTTTCGAAACGAACATCGTGTCTAAAATTTTGGGTGAACTGTCTATTATTGAATTTTGTACCTGAAGACCCTTAGTGAGATCGGCAGCATTTCTCGAAAAATATTGGTTAAAGAGACTAGCCACTTTTGCCGGGTCGTTCACATTTATATCGTTATGTTTTAAAACAACATTCTCTACAGTGTTTCTAGTTGATTTGGTCGTATTTTTTATTATATTCCACATTACTTTTGTTTTATTATTTGAGTTCAATATATCCTGATCGTGTTTCATGATTTTAGCCTGCCTTATGACTTTTCGTAACAATGTTTTGAATTTTTTAAAGTAGACAAGGAAATCTTGAGATACGTTATGACGTTTAGAAATGAAAGAAAGAATTCGCTTGTTTTTACAAGATGTCCTTATCCCTTGTGTTATCCAAGAATTGCTTTTCCGTGAAATATTTAATTTTCTTTTTTGAAGAGGAAAGCAAGTGAAATAAAATGAAATGAAAGAGTTGAAAAGAAAGAATTATATTTGTCGTTTGTATCAACAGCATTATAAACCGCTTCCCATGAGTCCTGTATCAAGTAATTAATGAATAATTTTATTTCACTTTAAGTAAACAATCTAGTCATACGTGTATTATTTATTGTGTCAGTGATCGCATTTCTTATAATGGTAAGAATTTGTGCATCGTGGTCACTGTATCCTAAATCTTTTGTTTCAACTTCATATCGCGTAGTATGTTTGTTTATTATAATTTGATCAATTGCCTTCATCGAGTACATTAATTGTAATGTCTAAATTGAAGGAATTAATTAAATTGAGAAACTTTTCTTTCTCGCAAGATTCGACCAGAAAATCAATGTTAAAATCTCCGCATACAACAATGGATTCAAAAGAGTGATTGCTGACTTTGTTAAGTGTTATCTCTAGGTTTTCTAAGAACAAAATATAATCTGCAGTTCTCTTTGTTGGAGGTCTGTAGATTAAAGTATTATCACTTTTAGTGAAGTAAGTTGTACAACAGAAATTTCGAAAATATTTTCAATGGAATACACATTTAATTCCGCCAAGGGGATAGAATCAATATTATTTCTAACGTAAATACAATAACCCCCACCTTTATGCTCTCTCTCTCTCTCTCTCTCTCTCTCTCTCTCTCTCTGCAATAAAAGCCTGCGAGGTAAAAGTTTGGAATTTGGAAAATGCTAAGTTCATTAGGAGATAACCAATGCTCTGTAAAGCAAAGAACATCCATTTGATTTAGATCGCTCTGTAGAGCGGATAATACCGGAATTGATGCATTTTGTCAACCAGTCAATGACGGGTTGGCCATGCAGATGGTTAGTGAACATAAGCAGTTGTGCATGAGAAAAAACTTCATCCCCATCTGATATTTTCAATAATTGAAACTTCTACTCTACATAGAAGAAAAAAAACTAGAAAACTTTTATTCTGGAAAGCAAAATAGTTCGCAAAAAGTACTAAGCCATCAACCCGTGGAAAACAAAGAAAGATACATGTTGTCGACAAAAAGAAAAACTGAGCCAACAAAAAACAAAAATATATCTTCTGAGAGTGAAAGTTTAAGTGATCCTCCTCTAGGCTCTGGCAGTGATAATGATGATGTGTGATATTAAATCGATGGACTCCATTTGTACATGCTGCAATGAATACTTTTCAGATGAGTTCTCCGAGCAGCAGTGGCTACTCTGCCCAACGTTTTTCAATTGGAATCATACATTTTGAGATGCAGCAAGTCGTGATGGAAAGAATTATGTGTGCACTTGTTGCAAGAACACTTAAAACGTAATTTTTTTCTAACAAAAACAAAAAAAAGCATCAAGTAAAAATCTTTTTTCTAGCATTTTTAAAAATCTTTTTATGTAGCATTTTTTGAAAAAATAAAAAAATCATAACCAACCATTTATTTTGTTTCGGTATGACCCCTAATTTCGCCTGGTGGGCGGTAATAGGACCATGGGTAGGCGATATTGGGGAATATGATATACGAAAATTAAAATTTGTAACTTTAAAAAAAAGTAATTATTATATTAACTTAAATATGTTTCGGAGTGCTTTAACCATAGGAAACCAAAGAAAGATCGTTTGCAGAGTTAATCAACTTGATTTTCAACATGATTTTCCTACTCAACAGGCTGGGATACACAGAAATAATGTAGGCGATATTTAGTACACTGACCCTAAATAAGTTGTCATTTACTTCCATTGCCTGAACGTGTTGTACAAACGCAGCATCATAATATGTATAATATGTACAATATTGAAAACACGTTTGATGAAAAATGCTAACACTAAATTGGGAATAGCACAGTAATATTTTAAACGCGTGCCTTGATATTGAAATTCAACCATAAAAATTTGATTTCAGCACATGAAACAGCAAATATTTTTTAAAAATACGTTAACATGTGTAATATTTATTTATATTTTTAGATAACCATATATTTATTATAATTAATACGTTAAATTATGTAAAATTCTGGTTTACTTAATGTTGAAAGGTCTTTCACTCCGTGAAAAATAACGAACATTTTTGGGTCTGTTCATGAATATTCTGGATTTTTCCCGGAGATTATTAAGTTTAATATAGATAATATTTCTGTCACTGATAATTAATATAATAATAAATATTTAAAAAGCTGACAGTTAAAAAAAAATATACAGAAGGAGTCTCTTCTATACGAATAACACAGGGACCCGAATGTCGTTGGCACTTTTCATATCAGATGAAAGGGCATGTTATATTTCAAAGGTAAGTAATAACTCAATTTTACTACACGGTCGTCAGTTGCTAAATACAATGCAACAACAATGCTTTATTCTTTATTTTTACCAACTTCTTAACATTCTTATATTATTATAACTTATCTGGGAAAAGGGAGAGGAATTCTAACCGTTGCCTAATAGAAAAATGTCGGGCCGAACATAAAAACCCTAGGCATGGGAATTCATCGGGAAGAAAAGTGTAACTTTCAGTAAAGGAAAGAACACACAGAAACGGGTACACCCCGGAACACCCTTCATAGGAGCTATCTACGCTGAAGATACGCACAATCCGAGATATCAGCTTATTTCATAACATTTATTTCAACAAATGACATTACAACATTATTCTGTGGCTGCTACATTCATAAATATTCAAAATATTTCCTTATGCTGGAAGAGAAATCATGCAGAATTACAACAATATACACCCAAAATTATCAGGCAAAAATGAGTGCCTCTTTACATAATGATAAATAAACTATAAACTTCATAACCTTAAGCGGAATTACTTCGTTGCACATAGTTTCTGCTAAATCCTCCACTTTAGGAGCTCAGAAACGCAACAAATACGTACAAAAAATGACAAAGAGCTCCCTTGAGCCTCTTTCATTAAACAACATATGATACGTCGGAATAACACTAATGGTTCTTTGCAAATTTCATAACATGCCTTAAATTGACCTGTTTGTGGATTCTTTCTACAATACTATACTTTCCTTCAACCTGGTTGTCTCTCTAGAGCACCTATTGCCCATACAGCAGTGCTTCAATAGCCGCCCGGGGGCCGAACTCGCGACCTTAATGGCGGTGTTGCCCGAACGACGAACCTAAGTCGTTCACGGGGCCAAATGACTGCTCCAAATCAAAGGTCACTGCTTCTACAGCAGTACGGACCCAATCGTCCCGTCTTCGAATGTTCCTGCACTAGGAACCAAGAAACTGCAACATTTAGTACATACATAAGTTAAATGAACAGATTCTGCAACCGACAATACTAGGATGCATTACGTAATGTGCCGGACACCGTATCAACAACCTCACGGGTCTGCAACAAAAGGCACAGCTCAACTTAGAGAACTTGCCATACCCAAGCGCAACAAAAGCAACTTATCAGGGATTTAATTACATTATACATACATAAACACTGCTGCAATAAAAGATCAACCAGTTAACAAATCACATAGATAATAAATATCATAACATCAAAACATTCAACACATGAAAGAATCCAGTCATGTTACATCTGTGCGTGGCCCTTAGCCACCATCGCAGCCCATTCCGGGCATCAACGCAAAAGAACCTTCTACATAAGAACATCTAAAATCAGTCTAACGGCAAGAGCCGGGCTCACTCTCAATTTAGAATTACAAATTAACTAAACAAGAAGCATCAAAGGTCACTGGTTAGTGTAGAGTGGCAATTAGACTGAGGCGCGCAAGCCCTTTTATAAGCTCCTGTAGAGCAAAATATCACACCGCGCGGCACTATTTCGCTGCGTTCTAGCGTGACGAAGCATAATTAGCAGCACTCTTAGTGGAAGGGGGTGCAAACATACAGGAGTAATGCTCGTTTGACTTGACATTGCATATAGACTAAATGCTAGTTAGAGCTGGAATGGAGTATAAGCTGACACCTACTGTGTCTCAACCTAGGAGCAAATGGTCAAAATAGAGTTATGAATGTTGTGACACAAAATAATATAATATTTTGGCAAATAGAAGCTTATACCACATTTCAGTGAGCTAATATTGAGTCTATATTATCCAGAAATACGTGTAGTTTCAAGATATAACATGAAAATCAATGTTATACCAGTTGTTTTATCACAATAAATAAAAAGCTGTTTTTATAGTATTGATTTTCATGTCATAACAGACTGATATTAATTTTATATCCATAATATACATTGACAAAAAAAGCTTATAATAAACTTCAATTTGTACCAAACAACATCATGGCCATGGGATCACAAGATCAACATAAATTTTTACCTTTTTTATAAGAAGAAGAAGCATCAAAAGCTGCACTAGAGCCTTATATTAATTGTACATAGTTGGAACTTAAA
This sequence comes from Teleogryllus occipitalis, assembly GCA_011170035.1. Taxonomy (NCBI): domain Eukaryota; kingdom Metazoa; phylum Arthropoda; class Insecta; order Orthoptera; family Gryllidae; genus Teleogryllus; species Teleogryllus occipitalis. Next base: position 87,380 of record BLKR01004885.1, on the reverse strand, counting down.
AATAAGGAATACATAAGTATTTTCTTCTTAATGTTGAATGCGATGGCTTCTCAGATGACGTAGCACATACTTGTTAATATCACGGTATATGGATCATGTGTGAAGCATGGCAGGGCATGTAGAACATCCAAATATTTCAAAGATTTCATTTTATTACAAATTAGCACCTTAGCATCATCGCTATCATAATACTTGTACTTGCTTTGAACCATTTTCAAAATGAAAATATAATGATGTATATCTGATAGACTAGTGCAACTTTAAATTAAATTTATGAATGAGATGCCACCCAACTCTTTCCCGTCAAGCATTAAAACCGCTTTCCGTTCATTTACTATTAATTTGTTATTACGGAACTAGTTGGAAACATCTGATAATGTACCATTTACTGTTTCTTTATTGTAATGAATGTTCGTATGTTCCGCAAAGAGAACTGTTCTTCCGTTTCGAATCGTCGAGGACATATCGTTTACGTATAGTAGGAAGAGAATAGGGCCTAATCCCTGCGGGATACGACGTGCAATTGGCAAAGAGTCGGAAAGTTGCGTACGTAATGTTCCATCATTCCAGTCAGGTATTTCTACTCTCTGAGATCGCTGTTTAAGGTACGAACATAACCAATCTAGGACAATAACATGGATTCCATATGAAGGTAATTTGAAAGTAAAATGTTATGATCATTGACGTCAAAAGCTTTTGTTAGATCTGAAAATAATCCAATACGTGCTTCATTTTGATGCAATGATCAGGCGACATCTTTAAGAAAAGAAAATATGCTTGTTTCCGTGCATTTTGATTTTCTAAATCCATGTTGGCAATCTGAAAGCGCGTCGTATTTACTGAGAAAGGTCTCCATTGGCACGGAAAAATACTTTTTAATATTTTTGAAAAAAAACCTGATAGGAGCGAAATGGGCCGATAAATTTTGAATTTCATATTTGTTGCTTTTTTTGAAGAGCGGGTTAATTCTAGCCGTTTTGAAAATATCTGGAAACGTTCCGGTACATAAGGAAGCATTAAATATGTGAGTTAACGGGTGTATAATGGCATACGAACACGTCTTTAACAAAGAATCCGGGAATTCATCTAAACTGGCCGAATATTTATTTTTTAGTTTACGGATTATTTTGAGAATTTCATAAGAAGTTTCGGAAACGTGCGTGGTTCTTGTCATACTATATGGTGTGAATTTTATCATGTACACACACACAGGGTCAGCGGAACGCGAGGCCCTCCGCGACAACACATACAAAGTCAAGGGACAAACAACCACCCCCCAAGGCGGGACTCGAACCCGCGACCCTTCCGACCGAAGCGCTGAGTCGGTACTCGCTCTTAGCCACCTCGGCCATCCAAGTCGTCTCTGTATACATATTTTAAAAATATTTTTAAATATTTTTAAATATATATATATATATATATATGCGTGTGTGTGTGTGTGTGTGTGTGTGTGTGTGTGTGTGTGTGTGTGTGTGTGTGTGTGTGTGTGTGTGTGTGTGTGTGTGTGTGGGCGTGTGTGTGTGTGTGTGTGTGTGTGTGTGTGTGTGTGTGTGTGTGTGTGTGTGTGTGTGTGTGTGTGTGTGTGTGTGTGTGTACAGGTAATGAAAATTTACAAAAATCTGATTTAATTCAGTTCAATAAATGAATTGAATCTAATTACTTTTCTCTTTCTCTCAGTTCTAAGACTATCGTAAGTAGTTAAAGAACAAATAAATGTCGAAATGGGTATAGAGAGTTCGGAACACGCGACTCTTAGATCTTCTGAAGGCAGCATCGTCACCTCTGGCTGGCTAGTGGCAGATGCTGGATGGATTAAACGGTTATAAGACGGTAAATGTATCGATTTCTGTTAGTTCGTCAAGATTATTATTTGTTGGAGATTTACCTCTACCTACAACACTGCTCCACAAAAATAAACCTTTTTTCACTTGCTTGAGATTTTGCAACGAATTTACGGATATGCTGAAGCCAAATGTCATTAGTTTCATTGAATTGGCTCTTGTTTTTGTGCTACGAACGTTGAGATGAATGACGCTATCACAAAACTCACAGCCCTTAACGCAAATATCTGTCGTTATATAAACACTGTTTTTTTTCATATTAAATATTGAATATCGCATTATTTTCAGAATACTTTGATTGAGATTCGTTTTATTAATACATCTTCTTTTGTTACAAAACAATGAGTACTTCAGGAAGACGTTGTTTGAACGACCATAATGTATTTTGCTATATTTGTGGGGAATATATGCTACAAACAGATTAGAAATATTATAAACTTTGAAGAAAAATCATAAGAAGCATAGTTTGGCATAAAACTGGGTGATCAAGGTAAGTCGTAGGCTTCCCATATGGTTTGCAAAATTTGTGGGGAGTTTCCGTCAGTGCAAAACTGGAAAATTGAAGAGTTTAAAATTTGGTGAACCGGATGGAACGGCGAGAGCTCAATAAATCATCACGATTATTGTTATTTTTGTGGTGTAAACGTCAAAGGGTTCAATAGTTACCACAAAAAGAACTGGGAGTACACTGATTTGGACTCAGCAAGGCGACCTGTGCACATGAACATGATGTTCTCTACCTATGTTCACCACACTCCCTGGAATTCCTGTGTCCGTTAGTGAGGGTATACATATTCTGGGGTGTAATTCGGGAGTAATCAAAGGAAGTGAATACGATGGAAGTATTGCTACAATAGAGCAATTCTGCCAAGAAGAGCTCAATTATTTCATTCGTGACCTGAGTTTGCCAAAACAAGCAGCTGGACTCTTAGCATCCGGACTAAAAGAAAATAAATGTGTGACACGAGAAGCGAAAATAACATTTTACAGGACAAGAGAGGCAAAACTTCTACCATATAGTTCAGTGAAAATGGAGTTTTCATGTATTGTTCTAACATTCTTGGACTGCTTGTTAATATGGATGTTTCAGAATAGCGACCTGAAGACTGACGGATTTACGTGAATAGTTGTACTCTAAGTTTAAAATGTGTTTTACTGCACAATGGCAACTGCTATTCATCAATCCCAATTGGTCGTTCAACAAAAATTAAAGAAGAATGTGATAATATGATAGCAACGGTTATGTAAGAGCATTTTGACCAGTAAGACACAAATTGATCTTACAAAACCTTTGTTATCGTGATCACCAATGGTCTATATGCGTAGAATTCAGAAGGGTCACCTTTTTTCTTGGACTCCAAAGTTGATGTACATTGTATCCACGTTTTCTCTGCTTGTGAGATATTCGAGGAAAGGAGCATCATTGGAAAATGTGACATGCCGCCAGGGGAAAATATCACAAAAGGTGCAGCAAATAGCGTGAACGACCCATTGGTTGCCAAAAAAGATAATTCTCCCTCCCCTGCACATAAAGTTGGGATTTATGTTGCAATTTGTGAGAGCACTAAACAAGGATGGCAATTGCATCAAATACATCAGAGTTTTCTTCTCTGGACTCGTAGTGTAGTTGATGGGGATGAAAAAGGGGTCCACCTTGCAGAAGGTGAGATAGAAGATTATATTTTTTATTTTATTTTTTATTTTATTTTTTATTTTATTTTTATTTTATTTTTTATTTTATTTTTTATTTTATTTATATTGTCATTAGAAAATCCTAAGATTTCCATCTCAAAATTTTTAATGGTTGATATTAGCGCAAAAATAGTTAGGTATAACGTTAAGGGTCATAAACATTTCTATACATTTGCGTAATAAATTATCCTTCTCAAGGATATAGTGACAGAGCTACGAGATTTTAAAATTTCACCAAATATTCCTTTTTATTCTGAAATTGCGGAAAATTAATAATGGTATCTCTAATGTAGTATTTTTGACTTGTTAAGAACATTATAAATAAAAAGCGATGAAATACTAATGTTTTAATACTTACTGAGGTTAACCTCGCGTTTGAAGGTCAGGTGAGAGTAACAGTAGGCCTACACGTTCTGGCAAATTAACTCGATTTACTTACATCCAAAACATTTCAATATAATAAAATGACGTTCGTTATTTTCTTCTTCTTCTACTAATTATTATTATTATTGTTATTATTATTATTATTATTATTATTATTATTATTATTATTATTATTATTATTATTATTACTATTATTATTTAGAAGGGGGAAAATCCTTTACGGAGACCGGTGAAGCCGGTACTGTCGGACTCCCGTTCTTGGTTTACCGACTAAAACCCTAAACCTTCATCTCCTAAGTCGTGATATCTCCCAGGCGGAACCGTCGCTAGACATCACTTCGCGTGGAAGATTGACTGGGAGCTAATGCTTTAACTCCTTCGCTCCTTTTCCTTCATGATCTTAATTATGAAGTGCTCTATTATATTCCACTTCTCCTTCGAGCTCAGCATTATATCCATCATGTTTTCTGGGGTCATCACTTGTTGAAGCTTAGCATAACAAGTCTCCCTTTCCGTCTCCCATGCCCTGCACTGAAACAGCGCATGCTCTGCATCGTCAGTATCTTCAAGGCATAAGTTACATGTCGGACTTTCTTTAATTGTGTAGTCAGAGAGGTACTTATTAAATCCATGTCCCGTAAAGGCCTGGATTAGGCAATAATTCACCTCCCCAAACTTTCGATCGACCCATCTCTCAATGTTGTTCACAATCCGATGTGTCCATCTACCTTTAGCGTCCACATTCCACCTTCTTTGCCACTCTTCAAAAAGTAGCTTCTTAGCCTCACTCTTGATGGTCTCTATTTCCTTGGGGGAGAGATACCGATTTAGTTGTCTAGCTTCCTGTAAGGCGGAATACGTCATTTTCCTTTCCATGGCTGTCAGATCAATAGGGGGGATACTGGCCAATACCAGTACTGCGCTAGTAGACACAGTACGGTAGGCAGCCACCGCCCTCAGGGCCATTCGTCTTTGCACTTGTGTATATTTGTTTCTCATAACCTGTTTTTCCAGTGAACTCGCCCAAGCTGGTGCTGCATACAACAGTTGTGAGTGAACTACTCCAGATATCATCCTTCTCTTGGATTCTCGTGGTCCGCCTACATTCGGTAGTATTCTTGCTAAGTTGGATCCAGTCCTCGCTGCCTTTTCTGCCATCACACTTATGTGTGGCCCAAACTTAAGTCTGTGGTCTATCTCAACTCCTAGATATATTATTTGGTTCTTCCAGATTATTCTCTCTTCTCCCAGTCGAATATCTGGAAAGCGAAAAGCCCTCCGATCGGTGACTAACACCGCTTCAGTTTCCCCTACTGATATCTGGAGGAGTCGTCTATCTAGCCACCTTTTGACTCTGTAGAGTGCTTCGTTTACTCTTAGTTCGAGCACTTCGATATCATCGCTATGACTTATTATGTGTCATCCGCGTATCCTATAATCTGCGTGTTTCTTGGGAGATTAATATTCAATATGCCATCGTACAGGACATTCCATAGAAAGGGGCCAAGTCTGGACCCTTGTGAAACTCCGCACGTCATATTTGCCTCAATCTTGATGTTTTCCATGTAAATTATCTTCCTTTCATGGAGGTAGTCCTCGATGATCCTTACTAAGTATTCAGGGATCTCCTCATCAGCCAATGCTTCAATGACGTCCTTCCACCTAGCTGAGTTGAAGGCATTCCTGATATCGATTGCTAAAAGCGTGCAGAATCCCTTTTTCCTCCCAGTTCCATTTCTAGCTGCATCTGCAATGCGAACTACTCCTATAATCGCATCCGTCGTCGAACAGCCTTTCTGAAATCCATATTGTCTATGAGAAAAACTTATATATTCCTCCAGTCTTGAGAGTATTAGTCCCTCCAGTAACTTGCCCATAGTGACAAGAAGGCACAGTGGTACGATAGTACAGTACGACGATACCTGTTCCAACGGTTTCTTGCCCTTCCGGAGTAGTATTAACTTTTGTTTTCTCCAGTTCCTGAAAAATTTCCCCTCATTAAGAATCTATTACAGGCTTCCAAAAGACATTCTGGATACACTTGTACCACTAATTTTAATATTTTGGTGGGTATCCCATCCAAACCTGGTGCCTTCCCTGTTTTCATATTCTTCACTGCTTTCCGTAAAGTAGTCAGCATCATTTTCGTCTGTCGTAAAGTAGTCAGCATCATTAAACCCATAGTCATTCGGTCTTTATCTCTCGCAGGAATCTCTTGTGGGAAAGAGCTCTCTTACAGCTCCTCTCATTCACTGTGGGTCATTCAGGTAAGGTATTTTGGGATCCATCCGAAGCTTCTTAGTCACTATCTTATACGCCATACCCCAGGGTTCATTATCAATCTGGCTTAGAAGTTCCTCCCAACTTCTGTTTTTGCTCCTTTTTAGTTTCTTTTTAAAGTTGCTTACGCTGGGTTTTATATTGCTCTCTAAGGTACGGGTCGTTCCTGGCTCTTGTCGCCTTTCTTCTAGCCTTAATGCAGCTCCTATGTACTTCTGCTATTTCCGAGGTCCACCAGTACATTTGTTGTTTATTCCTGAGGCCCCTGTTTCTGGGTATCGCACACTGCTGTCACTATTTCTTCCGTTGTCTTTACCACATCTTTGAGTGTTTCCCCTTTGTTTGTCCAGCCCATGCTTGCCAATAACCTGGACTCTTCCAAAAAACTTTTTGCCTTATCATCATTAAGTTTTTTGGGGTTCCAAGAAGGCCTACTTTTGTATCTCGCCTTACCACTTTGTGGCCCTTCTGATGTTACGGCATACCCTATGTATCGATGGTCACTCAGGGTTTCCTCATCCAACACCGTCCAGTCCGTGATGTCCTTAGTCAGTCTGGAAGTACTTATTGTCAAATCCAATATGGATGAAGTATCTCCCCGTTGGAAAGTGATCTCATTCCCAGAGTTAAGAATAATAAGATCATTTCTTGCTACGAACTCGCATATAATAGCTGGGGAGCTTCTGTCGGAGCGCGTCTCCCTCCATTCCGACGATTTACCATTGAAGTCGCCTGCTATCAGCGCCTCTCCTTTCGTTGTTTTCAGGCTAGCCTCCAATTCGTCAATGTCTTTTTGAAATTTCTCTATTGTGCTATTCGGGGAGAAGTAACAGCTGTAAATTCTCTTATTATTCACCTCAACCCATACAAATCCATTCTTCGTCATCTTATATTTATTAATATTTAACTTCCTATTGTGGATTATTATACCCGCTCTTCTAGTAGTATCTCGATACAACATGTTCTTGGAGTAAGGTTGCTCTCTAGTAGCACATCCACTTCCCTCTCTGCAGCAACCTGCAACATCAAGTCCCACGCCTGTGTACTCCTCCCCAGGTTAATCTGTAGGAGTCGAAGCATACTTGATGTTTTTTACCTTCTGAAACGCCGCTATAAAGGAGGCACATTTGTTACTTCCTAACAGATGTTGATCCTCTTCGTTTTTCCCTTTACATAAAACACATTGCTCCCTGTTGGTACAGTTCTTGACCACATGTCCAGTTTTACCACATCTGTAACATACCTTGCTACGATCAGGTCCTCTGCAGTGCATTGCAATATGTCCGAAGTCTAGACATCTATAACATCTTGTTATCTGGAGTTTTTCCCTGATTCTACAGTTAACCCATCCAATCTTAATGTTTCCTGCCTTTATAATATTATGAGCTATCTCTTCTTCCAACAAAATTGTAGCTGTTTGCATTCCTCCATAACCTTTGCGCATCCTGCGCAGGGGGTGGACATCTGTTCTATTGCTACTATTTTGCTCACCGCCTCCAACGCCTCCTCGACAGTAACCGTTTCATCAATATTTATAATTTCTATTAGACGCTTTCGCTCCAAAGCACTCACTTGAGCTTGCTTCCCTACCGCTTTCTCTAAAGCCTCATTCAATGAGGCAATATTCCCAGTTTTTTCAAGTACAATAAGTATCTCTTCCTTTTTTGTCCTCCGTATAGCCAGTACCTTTGTACCATGATCACTAGGGTTCACGGTGTCCATCTTCTTTATGATGTCAGCATAAGTTCCCCCTTCTTTACCTGCCACTTTGATAGCTGGATTGACTTTCCTGACTGTTGTCTTCTTCTTTTGTATATTTTTCTCTTTTCTGCTTTGTTGGAGTTGCCAATCCTCCCCTACTTGGTCTTCTGTCTTTTCATATTGTTCTATCTCCTCACCCTGATTTACTTGCTTTCCTCCTGGCGTAACCTCCACCGTAGTTATCTCCTTCTGTTTGTCTTTCTTACCTCTTCTATTGGGTTCATCTGGTGGACTAGGTGCACCCCTCATTTTACTTCGTACGTCTTTATCTTCCCTTATCTTATTTTCGTTCTCTCCACTCAGTAGAGAGTTCAGGATCCCTGAAAATTCTCTCTTTTCCCCTACTACCTCTTGTACCCTATACTTCAGGGTATCCATATTTTCTATAGCTTTAGTCAAAGCTTCCTTCACACTCAGCGGATTGTTCTTCAGCAAATTTTTCTCTATCGTTCTAAGGCTTTGACTTAATTCATCTAGGAGTTTTCCTTGGAATTCTACGAGTTGTTGCATAATTCCCCATTTTTTTATTATTAGATCAGCTGCCGTTTCCTTATTTCCTGCTACAGAACTAGCAGTTTTATTTCCTTCTTGCGGACCCTTCGCTGCTGATTCCTTGCTTCCTGCTACAGTATTATCTGATTACTTTTCCTTGCCGGGTCCCCGCCGGCCCCATGGTTCACTTTGTGGCCACTTTGGAGTTTCCTTACTTCCTGCTATACCATTATCTGGTTTCTTTCTCTTTTCCTCCCTGGATCCCCGCCGGCCCCATTGTACCCTTCGCGGTGTTATAGGCGGAGGGGACCTTTGCACCTTTGATCTTCTAGCAAAGGGATCTTCCACTGCCCTCTCCAGATTTTCGCTTGTCGCATTGTATTCCAGTGACGCCAAGCTATCCACGTCCCTGTCCTTAACCCCGGATAAGGGGTTAAAACCTGCTCTCTCCAGACTTTCGCTTGTCGCGGTGTAGTGTGTCAGAGACGCCAAGCGGTCCACGGCTCTGGAACTGCAGTCACTGGTTGACGACCGCCGGGGGCCTGCTTGCCCACCCCCGACTGCCGGTACTGGGGCTCCGATCCCCTGCACCGTAGGAGTTGATCCTATAAGACCTTCCATAGTGGGTTTCTTCTTCGGGGTCACCTTTCCCTAGCGTTTTTGAGCTACCGCCAGCTAACGAGTAACGGAAAAAAGAGAAGGGGGGACAGTGAAGATAAGAGTTAGAATAGTAGAGTAGAACGAAACGACTCCCTAGCCCTCGTAACCTAATAGTGTCGGAAACACAAGGGTTGGCCAATACGAAGACTGGCCTACAGGACAGAAAACAGAAGTGTGCCACAAGTAAGTGGAAGCAATGACACACGAAGTTAGTGGGATTGCCAGGATGTTTACGGGAGTGACAGCGGACAGCTGCTCCGATTAGTCGCCTTCTACGACAGGGGGAGGTCCCGAGGTGTTATTCTACTAAAACCCCCGACACCACACGGGGAATTATTATTATTATTATTATTATTATTATTATTATTATTATTATTATTATTATTATTATTATTATTATTATTATTATGGGGAAGTCCGTCCGCCTTCGGGAGTATTCGCTCCCCTCCTGGTCGAGCTCCCTTGCCTGCTAGCTTGGTAAAGCCTCAACCGTCTAGGTACTCGCTCCAGGCAAGGCGTACCCACCTGCCTTCGCGCAGAGCCCGGAAACTAATATTATATAATAATATATAATCATAATATTTATCATTATATTTAGGAATACTCACGTGCATCATGGCTGTTTCTGCTTCAAGAAGGAAAAACCGTATTTACAGTTATATATACTACTAATGACGCCTTTCATAATTAAGGAAACATATTATTTTTTTTTGAAAGGACATAATGGAAATTATTATTTACAACAGATTTTATGCTAATCTTAATTCTTGGCCACGCCATATCCCCTATATTGCTACTAATAGCACTTCTACATTGCTGCTATATCGCTCTTTCCTTCTCGACCTTCTTTGGCGAGCGGTTCCATTAAAAATAAAGGTGATGGAAGATGGATATGATGGCAGACTACTGCTGGAGCCTTCAACGTGATTGTCGTGATTTGCCGCATAAACGGAAAATACACAAACAATGTTTTTCAAACAATTACATGTGATTCCTTTCTTGCTGTAAATACAAATATGTTGAATATATTAATATTACGTATTTCAAGTGTTTGATTTTATATAAATAGGCGTATCTAGTTTCATTTAGTTCAAGTTTTATGCAATTTACGAATGACATGTACTGAATAAAATAAAATATTTTTTCGTTGCAATTTTCATTATCTGAAAAATTAGTGCTGATCTACCAAAACCAATGCCATATTTGAAATCTATGCATCAAAGATTCCGTAAAATGGCTTTAATTTGATTTGGCAAGATAATGTGTATTGACCACTGTAACACTTTAAAAACGTCATTTGAAATGGGACCCGTTATTTAAAGTGTGAACGTATCACTGAAAGAAAGTGAGATTTTTTTCTCTAGAATAAAATTGTATTTTCACGATAACCAAGTTGTGTGCGGTACTGAATTGGGGCAAAAGGGGGCAGGAGAGGAGCTCTTTTAGATTCCCTACTGTTTCCAGAAATCAGGAAATTATAGTGCTCTCGGAATAAGGAGGACAAAAGTGGATTTTTACTTTGAAGCGAGAAAAGCTAATGGTTATTTCAAGTCAATAGTGGGCACTTACAGATACGACCATCTTATTTTGCAGCTCAAACGTCGAAACATATAAATATTTTCACTTGCACATGTATGTGGAGTTTCCACACTTTGGCAAAAATAGAAACAACCACCAAAAAGGACATATCTCTCACAAAAAATAAGTTATCATTTACTTGCATTGCCGGAATGTGTTGAACAAACTGATCATCGTAATATGTATAAGCCCCCAAAATTTTGTGGATCTTCAAGACTTTGTGTAAAAGCTAAGCTCAAGTATGAAATAGCTCACCAAATCAACTGTTCACTTCTGCCACCAGGGGTATCAAGTAATATGAGCTAATTATTTCGCAAGATATGGCATCAAGTATTCATTAAAACTTGGCAAGAAAATGATATTGATGATAAAAAATGCTAATAGTAACATTATTATTAGGGACAACAGAAATAGCATTAAACATTATTAGGTAATAAGAGAAGTAACTAACAACATTAAAATTTTACTAGGGAACATAATATTTTAAACGCGTATTGAAATTCAACCATCAAACTTTGCATTCAGCTTAGGAAACTGCAAACACAAATATGTTAAGAAGTGTAATATTTATTTATATTTTTAAATACCCATACCCATTTATTAGAATAAATACATTGAAAAATTAATAATTTAAATTATATAAAATTCTGGTTAACTTCATGTTTGCATTCAGCTTAGTTCCTCCACTCCTTGAAAAATTATCAACATTTTTGGGATTGTGTTTATGAACATTCTGGGTATTTTGAACGATTATTAAAGTTTAATGCAGGTAATATTTCTCTCAATGATAGTAATACAATTTTCTAAAATAAATATTTAAAAAGCCCAGAGTTTATAAAAATATAGGGAAGAAGTTACTTCTACTTGAATAACACACGAGCCAGAAATTCTTTGGCACTTTTCATATCCGATAATAGGGCACGTGAATCCAAATGTTTTATACAATTCATCTTATTTTAATGTAGCTTCTTAGCGCCATCTTTAAGGGCAAGATAATATTTACTTCGAACCATTTTCTAAATGAAAAGGTAGTGACTTGATGCATGTTTGATGGAATAGAACTTCTTTAAATTAAGATTGTGAACGAGCTGTGCAGTCAGAACCTGAAGAAACCGAAATAAAACAAATATGATGGTAAATAACAAGGGTAATAAGAAAAACAAACCTCAGCAAACGCATAATACAGCCAAAGACTTACTAATTCTGAAGGAATCGCTTACGCGCATAGCAGAGGTACCAACACTTTCACGCCAAACGTTGTGACGTCATTCTGGAGATCTGTATGGGGAATTTGGTGGTAGCAGCGCATAATTATATTTATTTAATAATATAATAAATTATATAATTTAGTATATAAATCCGTGCTTCAAGGGGCAGCTCTACACATTTAATTGTTAGCTTATTGTACGGTTCACGTAAAAGAACGACTCACACCGAAAAATATTCGGTCACCTCGCTTTCGGTTCATTCTGCCGCAGTGCAATATCTTCGCATATGCTTTCTTCCCGCCACATTGTAATGACAAATTACTTGTTCATGCCAGATTGTAATGCCAAATTACTTTCAAAGGCATGTTTTCTCGCTTCGCTCGCTCGGACTCCATGAGTCACGGCGAGCCTCGAGCCTTCGGCCCTCGCGTTCACTGAAAACAACCTTGAGTCTATCCACCGCATAAATTCCAATTCACTTTTAAGGCTGGTTTAAACTTTGCCAATACTGGTGTGCCAGTTCCGGGTTTGCCAGCACCTAGACAGCACTGGCGCTCTGTACGACTGACAATAGCTGTTAACACAGTGTTTGCAAGATGAGATATTTTTGTCGCTGCTCTTAGCTCTTTGGGACGTGGTGCTGATAATATTTGGCGCGCAAGCAAGAGTGTGCAAAGCAAATGTTTCGTAAACTTTTTATCTTATTCACTTAATATGCCTTGGAGAAGTTATCTATCCCCATTACATTTGCAATTGCCAGAAGTGCGGTATTCCTGGCCTCGTGGTTCTTATATTCTGGTAAAAAATATCCCACAAATTTTCCGATTCTCTACGTAACCGGACAGACTTGTCATTTTGTTCTTCCGTCTTTTACAAAGGCTTCTGCTTCCCAGTAATTTTTACAAATAATTATAATAATAAGCTTAGGTTGATCACCGCGCAAGTATAAAGCAGTATACCCACGTGTTGCACTTGTTGATTAGTGGAAGTCGCTAGTTGGAAAAAGTGGTGGGGGAACACGTGAGTATGCCAGTAAACCAAATATTCTTGTTCCGTTGCCATCGCCAATGACTGGTGCGAAGGTCTTGCCAGTCACTTGCAACAAGGCGGTTACACATTGCCAGTCTCCACTTGCCACCTCAACTGGTGCGTTTACCGAGAACGTGTAAATCAGCCCTTATAAGAAAGCACTTTATTGATTACGTTCACTCTGAAATTAATGAAATTGAAAATTCATCTTAGTCTGTTATTCAGTAAACGTTTGGTCAGTTGAAGGAAATTTCTCATTTTTTCATTCCCACTTCTTCCTACGGTCTTCTTTCACCACATGTACTCACACAAATACGAAAAGAATTGCTCCGAGGCATGGTGACATGACAATTTACTTTTAATAGCACTCCATGAGTCTTCTATCTCAGTTACAAACACGTGAAGAACAAAAGCTTTGTTTAGAATCAAATCCAACGAACAGTTCACGAGAGTCGTACCCTAAAGTTAGCCCTCTAGTTAAACAAACGCCAATCTTTCAACAGAATGTAGTTTTATATCAATTTCATTTTAACAATACACTCTGTTGCTACAATTCGGAACATCTTCATTCCGATCTGTACGCTGAGACTTAAACGTGCAAAACCTTTTTCACCCGTTATTGATATCGATGCTGCTGTCGATTGCTTTAACGCTTCGAGGCTCAAAAACTCTCTATTCATAAGATCATACCCCGTATTCTCGCGGCAGTAAGTCGATTCCTTTAGGAACGGCACATTAAGGGGAAATTGTCAAAATACGCAGCTGATTTTTCCTTTGAAAAGGGTTTTAATTATTACCAGCGCAACTTTTCTTGACCGATGGCATACCTTTCCCCTGCCTGGAACAATAAAGAGTTGATGATAAAAGCTCTCAGGAAACAGTGATGGCAAGATTGCAAACGCAACCTCTTCATTGGCGCAAAACAAGTTATTTGTTGTTCAAGTTGAGAACTATTATTCTTGACAACTATTCTAGACAACTATAGAATTGTCTCAGACCCGACCTTCACAGGAGACACCTCAAACTCCTGAGGAAGTTAGGAGAACTCATAATAGCGACGAACATAAAATTATTGAGAAAGTTGCAGAAACATGCAAGTTGGAAAGAAGGAACAAGGATTTTGATGTAGGGGAAACAGTCGTATCTACGGACAAATGTACCTAGAGACACAAAAATAAGTTTTCGAGGAGTTTGTGAGAGAAATTTTGGATTGTTATTTTCCCTACATTGCGATTGCCATTTATGTTTATTCAAGTGAACGATTTTGTAGTGTGAGTTGTTTCCGTGATTTTATGGCAGTTTAAATGATTTGATGGGTTAAAAATTAAAGTTTCTGCATTTCTATTTCATTAATTTTATAATAACTATTATTACTTTACGAAATTGAAGTAGACCTACACTTACTAGCATAAAATGTAGTTAATTGAAGGTGTATATTTCTTTTCTACAGATAACCTACAATTAACAGTAGTCATGTACATCTATGATTGTAGACTGGTGTACCTAGAGACAGTGACTATTGATGTATTACCTAGCGACTCCCCTAGGTGCATAAGTGTAGTATTAAATTAATTTCATTTGGTTTTAGGTTGTAATCTGGCCATGCCACGAAGCAAGGGAAACAACAAAAGTCCTCAACCTCCAGCATATAATGATTAACTCATTCAAAATTGATGAAGGTTCTACGTTGACATGGAGGACATAAATGTTAAGCTCCCTGATCCATCTGTGTTTGGTTGTTCTCAAAGGCAGCATTTTTTCTGTTTACTCTACAATTTATAACCTAGGATAAAGTCCTTTCTGTTTAAGAAACGCGTTTGGTATATCCTATGAAGTTGACATAGAGTACGGAACATAAGCTCTAGAACCAATCGGTTGTTTGGTTGTTATTAAGGGTTGCAAAAATTATTTTTTTCCTTTACACCCTATTTGTTATAATCTAGGTTAAAGATTCTTTTTTCAATAAATGTTATTGTGATATTCTCTCCATGAAAAAAGAACATGCATTTATTCAGTTATAGATTTTTTCACTTTCCCTACATTGTCCCCAGGTATATCATTATGTGTTCCCAGGTCCATCAGTACGATGTACCTGGGTACATATTGTACACAAAAATCTCAAAAAGAATCATAGAAATTGTTGTTAAATTTATTATTTTTGCACATAAATATACTGAGATGTTTAGCATCCCAAAAAGAGGAACATCAACAATGTCATATCCAAAAGAGGAGGGAAACAATAAAACACAAAAAGTGTCCTTAGGTACGACCGTTTACCTAATTCTCTAAAGTAATGCTTCGGTTGGGCTTCTGGTTACACTGGAGCAATTATTTAGACGATACGCAGAAAAAAGACTGAAAGAACCAGCCTAGTAAAACAGGTAACATTCAAGAGGATCAATTTATTTTTGGCAGTCGTGCCCTCGGGTTGTGGAGTGGGAGGATGCGGCTTTTTTAGTTGGAAGAAGGAGAAAGCACTTACTGCCCTTGAGCGGTCATTCTTTCTCCTTTCCTTCACCCTCCTAAGAACCCTCAATTATGAAAGAGGACTCGCCCAAATTGTCATTTTATGAAACGATAATATTTTTGTAAAATTATTTTCCGTCATTGCTAATTTATTCCTTGTCAATATTATATAAATATTTCCATTAATTTTATTAAAATTTTCTTATTTGTTTAATTTCTAGGTTTCAAGCCTTCGAGCAATAGCTGTGTTGGAATTGAGTATATCTATTATTATTATTATTATTATTATTATTATTATTATTATTATTATTATTATTATTATTCACTCTCTGCACTATGTGCAGTCACTTGATCATTGCTGGTCTAGGCTCGGTCGGTCTTGCAGAGACAAAACACGAACGAATATTACTCTCTAGACATTTCAATCAGTCGTTTCCCAATCAGTACTACATCCCAGGAATTCTCTTACTCTTCTGCAGCTGTCCAGTATTTCTGCTTTCTGCATTTGCTCTATGCATGAAAATGGTAATTCCAACACTTGAATTGCATGCACTGTGTGTTTTGGGCTTAATCCTTTGGTAGACATGATTATCGGTTGTATGTTGATATTCTGAAGTCTCCATTGATGAAGAAGCTCTTAAGTCAGCGGTACATATTTCTGAATTTTCAAGTTAAATACAGATTCTAGATTGTTATTGTTGACGACTGCAAAATCGATTATCATGGCTGTTTTCTTGAGCTTGTTTAGAACTATTATATCTGACCTATTGTTCGGAATTGAGGTGTCTGTAATTATGCTCCTATCTCAGTATAGCTCCCATTCTTCATTTTCCAAGACTGTAGAAGGATGATATTTATAATATGAGACATTACAGGATTCAAATCCGTATTTTCTTAGTAACCGTCCATGAATTTTTGTACCCATATTATTTTATATCCTAACTTTATAGGCGGTTGATCCCAACACACTACGGGCCCCAACACACTCGTACAACCGGCAAGGATGTGCTGAATGTTTTCATGCTGAGCACCGCATCTTCTAATTTCATCACTTACTATTTAAGGGGTTTCTTATTATATACGGTAAGTGATTTCTTGTTGCGATAACCTAGTTTTGAATGGCTATCATAAAGCCTTCTGTTTCTGGGTACAGTAAACCATGTGTCAACCACCTGGTACATACTTTAAAATCTATGTTCTGGCCTGATAGTTCATTGGAATGTCTACCATGTATCTCTTTCCGACACCACTGTTGTATCAGGCATTCGTTGCTTGTATACTCTAGTTGAAACTGAGCATTTGCAAGATTTAAGGGGGTGAGACTGAATCAGCCTCTACTACAGCCTTGTACAGTGTCGATGTTTCTGTCCTCTTAGGGAAGTACTTTCTCATTAGAGAGATTTTGTTGGTTATATTTGGAATGCCTCGACCTCCTTTTTTGCGTGGTAGATCGATTATCTCAACATCAAATTTAGAATGATATCGATATTGGGTCATTTGGGTTCTTACATGTCTATCCATTGCTTCAAGGTCTCTGACTCCATTTTATTAAGCCCATTGAGTAGATGATCACAGGAACAGCGTTAGTATTTATTGCAGTGGCAATATTTTACCAATTCAAAGATGTTTTAAGAACGTTTGTGACTCTGTTCGTGAATTCTGCGGTTAAAGGTTTCTTCACTTCTAAGTGGACTACTGTTCGAGACTGCTCTATACCAAGATACTTATACAGTTCATCATGTTCTAATTAATAAGATCGCTACTTTGCGTCCAATATTCCAGTCCCCTCGTCAATTTGCCACGTACCATGTTAACCGTTCTACAATTATCTATATTATTATTATTATTATTATTATTATTATTATTATTATTATTATTATTATTATACACATTAATAATACCTAGCAAAGTCGCTCAGAGCGTAGCGCGCTGACTTCGCAGTCGGGTGGTCGGCATTCGATCCCCGGGCTGACCATCCTGACCGGTTTTCGTGATTTCCCTCGGTCATAAGGCGAATGCTGGGATGGTTTCTAAAGGCCACGATCACCTCTCATCATCATCCAATAATAATAATAATAATAATAATAATAATAATAACAACAACAAAATTTTGACTTCATGAATTACAAGTAAAACCCAAGATTATATTGAGGACAGGGAAATAATGACAGAACAGCAGAAAGGTTGCTGTCGATTACATAAAGGATGTAAAGAACAACTTCTAACAGATATGGTCATTCTCCAACAAGCACATAAAAACCATAGAAACTTGCACCTGGCATACATTGACTACAAGAAAGCTTTTGATAGCGTTCCTCACAGTTGGCTTATTGAAGTTCTCCGCATATATAAAATTAACGAAACCATCATCAACTTTCTGGAACATATCATGACTCATTGGAGAACAACATTGTCCTTAAGGCAGCAAGAGTTAACAATCTCAACAAAAGAGATCAGAATTAAGAGGGGAATCTTCCAAGGAGATTCTTTAAGCCCATTGTTGTTCTGTCTGGCTCTAAATCCCCTATCAACACAACTTATCAGTACTCACTATGGCTTCCAAATTCGTAAAAATAAGAAGACTATCCACACCATATCACATCTGATATATATGGATGACATTAAACTTTACAGTTCAACAGACAGACAGCTTCAATATCTCCTTGAAATAACACGAACTTTTTGTGAAGACATTCATATGTGTTTTGGTATTGACAAATGCAGGACTCTTCACGTAGACAAAACTGGAAAGTTACAGAAGATAGACAGTGATCAAACGACAATACAGGCAATGGGCGATGAAGAACTATATAAGTATTTAGGATTCGATCAAGCAGCAATCACAGATAACAAGGCAATCAAACAATCTCTAACAAAACTGTACAAATCAAGAATCACTGCACTCCTGAAAACCAAATTAACAGGTAATAACATGATAAAAGCAATCAACACATTTGCAGTACCAGTATATACATATTCATTTGGAATTATACCGTGGAGTGACACAGACCTCGAAGACATCCAGAGACTTACCCGCACAATTTTGACAAAATTCAGACATCCAAATAGCGCAATAGAACGAGTGACACTCCCACGAAATGAGGGAGGAAGAGGCCTAATATATCTAAAGAACTTGTGCTACAGACAAATCCATTCATTAAGGCACTTTTATTACGAGAAACAGGCAACCTCAGAACTACACGCTGCAATAGTTGAAGCAGATACTAAATTAACCCCTCTTAATCTTAACAACAAACAGCTGGACATTTCATCGCGGGTTACAGACAATAACTGCAAAATAGACATGTGGTCAAGAAAGGAACTCCATGGACGCCATGCAAAGGATCTCAAGCAACCTCATGTAGACTCAAACGCCTCAAACACTTGGCTAAAATACGGTAATCTGTTTGGCGAAACAGAAGGGTTCATGGTCGCCATACAGGATCAAGTGATCAACACTAAAAGTTACAGGAAGCATATCCTCAAACAAACAATAGATGACAAATGTAGAAAATGCCATACAACAGTTGAGAGCATACAGCACATCACATCAGGATGCAAATTAATGGCCCATACAGATTACACCTATAGGCACAATCAAGTTGCAAATATTATTCACCAAAAACTATTCACCATAATAGACCAGACATAACTTTTGTAGATAAACAGCAAAATATTGGCTTCCTGATTGACATAACTGTTCCACAAACAGCTAATCTTCAAACAGCACATGCAGAAAAAATAACAAAGTATACAGAACTAGCAGCTGAAGTCAAGGCACTATGGCATCTCCAAAAAGTTCATATTGTTCCTCTGGTCATTTTGTGTACAGGATTTATACCAAATAACATTCATAAAAATCTGGAACTTATTCAAATACCAAAATATACCTATAAAATTATGCAAAAATCGATCATCTTAAACACATGCAGGATTATTCGAAAATTCCTAAATTGGGACGAAACATGAATTGACCTGTCTTGGTTATTAACCCGACACAAAGTCAAATAAAAATCCGGTGAATACCGAGAAAAACAATGTATAATAATAATAATAATAATAATAATAATAATAATAATAATAATAATAATAATAATAATAATTGGTAGTTTAGTGGTGCCTGTAGTCGAATACAGTTTCGGACCAGTGGCCTTGAAATTTGAATCACGGATGAAAAAAACAGAAAACTGCTCACAATGCATCATGTCGCCCACCCTCGAGCTGACTGATGTAGCTGATTGATGTGTCACGTAAGGAAGGAGGAAGAGGCCTCAGAAAAATTGAAGCCTCATGGCACAATGTAATTGTGGGGATGGGAAAGTATGTAGCCAGTCATCAAGATGACCCACTAATGAGGCAGGTCGTTAAATCTGATCGAAGAATGAGAGACAGAGGCACTGCAAAGAAAAGAATAGCAAGACAAGCAGAATTTCACTGACACTGAACTTCTCGTGCTTCTTAACATGAAATGTGGGGCAAAAAGTGTTAAAGAAATCGTGGAGAGATAAACCACTCCATGAATAATATCTAAAAAGAATTGACAGTGTGCAGATCAACAAACATCAATCATTTTTGTGTCTTAAAAGGGGAAGAATGAAGCTAGAATCAGAAGCAGTTGTAATAGCTGGCCAATATCTGGTGTTGAAAACCCGACATTATGATAAAGTGGTTAACAAAATTTTCCAAGATGATAAATGCGGCATTTGCCACGAAAAATTGAAACCATCGATCATATCGTCTTACCTTTTCCAATTCTAGCAAAAACTGAATACTTGAAAGGACATGACAGGGGTGTAGGAGGGGGTCCCAAAAATCAAACTGATTTCTAACGCATACCTTCTTAAATATTATGCTTGATGTCAAAACAATTGTAAACAAAATTTCGTGGACGTAGGACCACGGCAACCCTTGCCGACTTGTATCGAAACTTGTCTGTACTTGCAGACAACCT
Organism: Teleogryllus occipitalis; assembly: GCA_011170035.1. Classification (NCBI taxonomy): domain Eukaryota; kingdom Metazoa; phylum Arthropoda; class Insecta; order Orthoptera; family Gryllidae; genus Teleogryllus; species Teleogryllus occipitalis. The sequence continues at coordinate 67,038 of BLKR01004885.1, read as the reverse complement.
AAAGAGGGCTGGCGTATCGACGTGATAGTAATTACTTTCTATTTTATAAGAAAAAACAATGATTCCAGTCAATTTAAATATATTTGTAGCAGACGTTTCGACCTAAATTGTAAGGCCCTCTTCAGTGTCTGAAAGGTCAACATCAGCCCATCAGTTACAATCATTACATATTACATGAATAGTATAAAACAAAAACAATGAGACGAGGACGTGGTACCTGTAAATTTCTGAGGTTATGTTATACCATGATGTAAAGATATAAGACCGGGCACTTATGATCTTAAACAATTGTGGTCTAAAGGACCATGTTAGAAAGTCATTGAGGAATGCAATTGATTGACGTGGAAGGTCCTCTTCCAATTGATATTAATAGTTTAAGGTATCGGTGCATGTTGTTCCATACGCAACTAGTGAAGGCACTGTGTATGTAGGTGGGGCCAACTTCGGTAAAGTAAAACAGCAGAGGTCTTAATGCACCAGAAGATAAAGTGGAGGGGGATCTTCTAAATAAACAGGAAGCAAATTGAAATTATGGAGTGAGTAAAAAACCAAGAAAATTATGGGTTACTCTGTATGTGAACCTAATTGTCAGAAGGGAGAAATAAATTGTGATAAACAAAGAAATTAATTGAACACAAATGTGTTGAAACATTATTTAAAAGGGGGTTAAAATGAACAGAGAATAGGGGGGAGAATCACCTATAATGTGTTAATTAATTTGTCATAAATATTGTTGAGGTTAGAGGAATATTTATGGTCATTAACCCATATATTCCCAACTTTTTTTTTTGAATTTCATTCTGACATGAAGTTTACCTTTTTGTTTTAGTCTAATTTATATGATTTTTTTGTATTTTCACTAATATGACATTTCATATTGTGTAGGAGCCCCGCTCCAAAAATGGGGCAATGGGAATAGGAGGGTACAGGGTTTTTAGGAGAAGGAAAACCTTATTTTCAAGGGCAAATGTTTGTTTTATTGCATTAAATAATTAAGAAATATATTTAAGCTTTAAATTAGAACATTTTTAATGATGATAAACATGTTAACAATTTTTTGAGCATTGCATGTTTGGGAAGTGTTCGGTAGACCCTGATAGAAACGAAATAACTTATGTTCTGGTCTACATGCTTTTATGAATGAAATTTCTCAAAGCAATTTGCATGGATGCTGACATTTCATTTTTTACATTTCTTCATGGTGTTTTTACGGCATTCGCCACATCTAACTTGTGTTTCACTTTTGCCAATTATATGATCACGACCATCCAGTCTCACTTTTTCTGGTATCCTCTTTTTTACCACCTTTGGCGATCAACCTATTTTTCGCTCTAAGCTTTGTCCTAAGTATGTCTGAACTATTATCCCGATAAACTGTAGGTAATCTAAATGATTTTCCAGAAGGTGTGCGACGCTTTTCCAGAAGGTGTGAGACGGTATAATTGAAATGCATTATTCATGGATGCATTCAAGGGAAACATCAAAAGTTGCCAATACCACTTTTTCATTCTGATTGCTTTTCTGTAACATGAGACATTTTGGTCTAGCCGATCCACCCCTCCCATATACAAATTGTAGGCAGAAATGCAAACAGGTTGTAGAATTTCAATTTTCTTCTTCTCAGATAAATACCATCGTTTAGCTTTTCCTAGAGGAGATACCCCTTTGTGGGAGGCAACATTTACGATATTGTTATCGTTGTAGCGGACAACACTGATTTGTGTTTCTTGGTCTGTCACTTGATCATACGCACCTCTCTGCATCTTCTTCATTTTAGAACGCTCCATGAGAGGGGCTTTTTCGACTCTATTGTTCCTGATAGTACCAGTTGCATCATGTCCCATGTTGCCTAGTTTTTCTAGAAGACGAATGGAAGTAAAATAATTGTCCATATATAAGCTGTACTTTTTCTTCTCGGATAGTTCTTGGAGCATGTCCATAACAACAGATCCACCCACACCAAGATCTGGCATTTCGTTCCCAGTAGAAGCTCCCTGGTACGGTTCCGCTTGTACAAGGTAGCCCAATCGAGTGCATAGGGACCATACCTTGAAACCAAAACGTATTGGTTTTCCATGAGCATTGTTCCCAAGTACGTTCTGGGAGAGGTACAATGTCCGTTTTTACCCAGTTGCGAACTTTAGCCTTCTTTGCATCTGTGGTTAATTCAGACACGGTCCTCTGGTTCATAACATCGAGTGTTACTTCTTGCGATGGTAAAATAATTTCTTCTACTCCAGAGGAAGTAATGTTTGTTGCCTGCAGTTCTCCCAGGCCTCGTAGCTGGTTTCCAGTTATATGGTTTACATCAACATCTTCTATTTCATCTTCGCCACTGTCTTCATCACTTAGAAAATGGTTCTCAGGAGCAGAGATATAAACCGAAGCTTCTGTGAAATCGTCACGTTCTAATACACTTATTATTTCGTTTACGGATAATCTGAAAAAAATAATATGACAATCAAAAAAGAATTCAAATAGAAAATATATTTAAACATTCGAATATAATACATAATCACGCCCTGAAATATTGGTATTTACGCAAATGTCAAAAATATACATGCTAACAATATATATAAAACCCTGTACCCTCTCGTTCCCATTGCCCCTATTTTGTTGTAATTTGCTGCTAATATATAAGCTAGAATCTTTTGTATGTAGAATTTATTTAAAATATAAGTTTTATATTTTAGTTGTGTTATAGTATATAGTTGTGTTATATCAAAATAAACGATTAAAATAATCATAAATTTAAGTAATGTACCCTCTCCCTCAGAAAAAATGTCGTTCAAAATTCTATCTTCCACACCGCGCCGACAAACTTGGACACCCCTCGGCCTGGGGGAGGGCAGGGGGAGGGACGCGTTGACCAATCGCTAGCAGGTAGAACCACAGTTGTCTGTGATTGGTGCAACATCCCAAGGGGCAGAAAGAACGCTGTCTCAGGGGAGGGGGCTAGTTCGTTTACGTACGAGACGGAAATATCGTCATATTTCCCTGCCGAAGGAGGTAGTTTGCCTGCGCGTACGCCACGACGAAAAAAATATTTCTAAGCGAGGTTTTCCGTCCAGAATGATTGTCTATAGACCAGTAAATATTTATCATTTTAGCAAAATTTATTATAACTTTTAGTAATCGATTTATTACTCCTGACAAACTGCTATTTTAAGATATTCATTTCAGGCACAATTTGCGGAGCCTTCCCGGCCGTTCTAACGCATATTTCGAATTTGTTTATGAAATTATAAATTGTTGCAAAATTGTTAATTCGCTGTTTTTGGTTCTGGGACATCGGGAGACTCTCCCCACTTAAGATTTGCAAAATTTGGAAATTGTTTATAAATTTGCAATTGTTGCAAATTTTTTTATTGTCTAATCTGAATGGCGTTTAAATGTGATGCAAAATTCCGGAATCCGTTCGGTGCTATTATATCTCGTTCTCGAGATATATGTAATTGTTTATAAGAAATTAACATCTTAGTAGACCCCATTTGTTTGCGCTTAATTTATTCGCGCTAGCAGAATAGCGTGAGATGGGCATACTGAAAAAACAGTTCTCCAATGCCGCGCTTCTGCCTGCCACATACGCTTAAAATGCACTTGCTTGTAAACAAATTCTGTGGCCAATTTAATTATGTTAAATTCGTATTTTTACGGCGAGTATGAGCATAACTTTTATTTGGTTTTTATATTCTCTTTTAAGTCCTACAATTTGCAAGTCGATATATTTATCAAATAGGAAAGAAATTGATTATAAAAAAATATTTTTCAAGGTGCATTACGCCCAAACAATTGTTTCTGTTTTTCTATCAAAGGGGTGTTGAGCAACCGAATAACTGTATTATTAATTTTTTTAAGTCCCCTGTTAACACCGAGAGTCAGAAACTATTTGTTCCTCTTGTTTAACCATTACCATTAAAAATAGGGAAACATATTGCTTAGCTGTTTGCTATAAACTGCACTGGATTGGATGAATGTAGTGTTAAGGTTTTCAAATACAGAAATATTCAATTTTGTGTTTTGAAAGATCACATGAGTAGAATCACACATCACAATATTTACACAAGTATAGAAATTTCTAAATAAACGTATATAAACTTTAAGTTAATATTTTCAATTCAATTTATCATTCCTTTCTAAAACTGTTAATTTGATGATTTCATTGTATAATATTCAAATCAGAGCTTTATGTGCTAAATTTACGCATTGTTAATACATATTTTTAAACAACATTAATATATTTAATATACATTTAAAAGGTTTTTAGATTGGCGAACGTTTCAATGAAATTTCATGAATTCCTAAATGCTTGAAAATAAATACTTGTAAAATTAAATAATTGTAGCGTGTAAAAATATAACAAACTCACGTATTTGGTAAAACGAGTTGATATTACTAAAAGAAAGCAAAACAGATGTTATAACAATTCAAAGAGATTTAGCGTTTGTTTACAGTTTAGTAAATATCAATGCACTAGCATTTCCTAGTGAAAATACATAGAACGAACTTGGTGGTCAAGTGATATGACCTTCCCAACACAGACTACATTTTAGTATCGTCAGAGTTCGAAGGTGGTTTGTTGGCCGCCATTCTACGAATCTATCAAAACCTTGAATTTTGCACGACCATCTGTACAGCGAGAACGTAGCGGTTTATTAAACGGAAACGGGCCATTCGAGGTATCTAATGTGCACTCTTTGAAAACGTTTAACCATTATAAACTATCCCTAAGAAAAATATCAAATAAACAATGTTAAAGGTCACCAGCTTAACATTGCCTTTACTATTTGAATGTTTTCAACATCCCCAAAACCAACAGAAAACCCATGTTTTTACAGGTTATTATAAAACCAATTCAATAAATATAAGCATTTATTCACGTTATTATTTTTAAAACACTCAAATATCTACGATGTTATTTGATTCGTGTCTTCATCGAAGATCTGAGATTAAAAAACTGATAAGCAGAGAAAATTAAAGGAATTTTGAGTGATTGATGAAGTTGAATGATCAAACGAAAAACAATGTTTCTTGCTTCATATAATGCTATCGTGTTTAACAGACATGTAATTACATGTGATACCTATATTTAAACATCCAAACTAATGAAAATTTTCAAAGTTAAAATCATCAATAAAACGTTGATTCATCAGCAAGGATTATATTATTAAATACTTTTTTGAGATTCATGTGCTCCTGTGTGAATAACGTAGTAAACGTGATTCGTATGATCCAGTTTCTCAGAATAAAACAAAACCTGCTAGACACATACACTAAACATAATAGTTGTCAAATAGTTATTTACGACATGAGTATCATAAGATATCTTATTACAATACGAAATTGGAGAATTATCAAACAAGACTCTTTAGACGAAATTGTTAACCAATTGAATATTGTAATATAATGTTACCATTTGAATATCATAGAAAGTAAGACGCAATTTGTCAAAATTCATGTGAACTATAATTTTTCTTTAAATTTTACTCCTTATCCTGCGAAAGATGTGTGACAGTACTTATGTTAACAATTATACTGCCATGGGTTTAATTAATTAGTTTTCAGTACGCAAATTATTGTTTTTGGTTTTAAAGAAGCATGGATATACAGAGTATCGGGGAAGGAAACGTCGAAAGTTTGAAAAAAGCTGTTTAAACAATTTTAATCATACTTTGTCTAATAAACTACATAGATATTTTGAATAGCTGAGCTGCAATAAACACGCAAATTTTGGTTTGAAAATATGATTTCTACGCAAAACTTTGCATTCTAGAATCATGTAAACACCCCAGAAACATGTAACATGTTTATTATTAACAATATAGTTTTTTGTACTTTTGAGATAATACTGTGGGGAAAAAAAATTAAAAAACAGTAGCCCTCCAAAGAATAAGGAAGCGGTTAGACCCAATAGCAGCAATCATTACTAGTGAAGAGTGGATCATTACTAGGAAAGAGTGGAGTGTTTAATTTACATTAATTTCGGGTCTTTAAAGTTGACTCACTTGACACGGTTCCCCCTCACCACCACCAGGTACACGACGAGATTACCTCCTTTCCGATGCAAAAAGAAAGTGAACCATTTGCAGTTTAAAAAAAACAGGGTGTTCAATTTATCTTAATACAAGATCTATTTTTAAAAAGAGATTTCATGAAACAAAAATCTCTAGCGTTAATATTTCTTTTCGACAATGTTAATAGGTATTTGTTCGCAATTCTTCATTTCGAAGGTCTTTAATCAATGCTTCACAATGTGCGAAGAAGAGAAGAAGCCCCTGAAACATTTTCAAAGATTTAAAAATGGCATGAACTTTTCTGGTTAAATTTTATTGCCGGATAGCGTAATGGACGCTATAAGACGATGGCGGAGATGATTTTCGTTCATATACTGAATTTATTTGAGAATTATTTGAGGATGGATGAGGAAACAATCAATTTTCTTTGTCGTTCTTCCTTCTTTCGAAATTCTGTCCTCTGATAGGGAAGTTTAAAAAAATTATCTTCCTGAACTGAACATTTTCCAAACACCATATTTTCCACTTCCCGGGAAAATGTGTCCTACAAACGTTAATTCGTTTGGTTTTACTTTTGTAGTTCGGATGGACAGTATTATATAAACATTCTAATTACTCGCACTCAGCAATTATGACTTTGGTTGAAGCAATACCCCTATATCGGACGCCATGTTACCAAATATGATAAAAGTTGGAAGCCGGAGACTACATTTTATCCAAGAAATTTTCTAAAAGAAATCTTTTATAAAATATTGGCTATTACACTGTCATATTTCTTTTATAAAATATCTTTGACAAAGATCTTTTACAGTGTAATACCGGCCGTTATTTACTTAACGTTAATGTTAGAATATATCTACGTTCAATAAAATGTTGTAATCCAGTTTAAAGTCGAGAAGTATATATATATATATATATATATATATATATATATATATATATATATATATATATACGCAGATATGCATTAGGCAATACGTATTTATAATAGTATTCATTCATTTACTTTCCAAATTATTTTACCTTTTTCACTAACTAAAGCAGCAAATTAAAATACATTTTGAAATAGAGTTCGCAGCGAAAATGAAATGTTTTAGCGGGCTTACTGCTTTCCGGGGCATCAATAACTGTTTAATTTCTTAATTATTTATGAAGAGACTAATTATGATTTGTTTGGTTGTACTTGTAGGTCATCATTTAAAAGAAAATATAATATTTAAGAATTATTTTAGAATATCTTGAGATCGGGCAAAAATAATTTTATGTATTCGAAACACGAATTAGTGGTCCATAAACAAGACTTATAAGAACATTTAATCACAGCAATGCTAACTGAAAAACAAAATTTTAACAGGAATTGATGAGCAAATATGTGTCCAATTTTGGCAGCGTCAATTGTTGCTGCCCACAGCATCCATTGTTGCGCTCATTGCCGACGCTTCTGAGGTTGATGCTCTCTTCAGCTGCCTGTCCCAGTTGGGACTCTACAGCCAGGTGTTAGTGGTGTGGGATTTTTCTTCTCCTAGTTTTGCCTCCACTCCCCTGTACTGAGACGGGGATTGGTAAACTAGGAAAAATAACATAGGGGTTAATACATATTATGTTGGACAGGCTATTTTATTAGGCCTTTAGGAAGACGGAAATGAGGGTGGAAAAAAGGATTAAATGTTTTTATTGATTTTTTACTTTCTCGCACTTACTGTCGTAAGAAGAAAAGGTATTGTAATCGTGCACCAGAATACGGCGAATTTTCGGCTTAAAAACCGTCCCATCCTGGTAACGAAAAAGTGAATAAATTTATTTGCTAAATTTAGGGGGAAATCCTTTAACGCGTTGTGTAGCCAGAATTCATGTTTTGTGGATCGTTGTTACCGAAAAATTGAATGACGGCAAAACGTTTGTCTATCAGTCTTTCGTCTGCGAACAACACTAGGGGTTAAATTGTTCAACCGATTTTGTCCAAAATTGATAATACCCAATCGATCTTGTTGATATCACGGTCTCATTAATTCGAAACCGATATTTTAATTTTGGGAGGTACTTTACATAAAGCCCCAGAGATATTTTCAAAATTTTCTCAAAAGCGGCGTCATCGGTTTTGATTAATTTTTTTCCATAATCTCAAGAACGTTTAAGAGAATGGTGTAGATCTCATGTTGGCGTCTGTCTGTCCGTCTGTAGTTAACACAAGCATCTAAACGCCGCACGTTCTTTTTTAGTCAAATCTGTGATACATGACAGTTTAAAATCATCTTTGTGAGAGACAAAAGTTATAAGAGTTTCTGTGGTATAGCAGGTAAGCGCACTGTTGGAGAAGCTTAGGCACGTAAGATCGAATCTAATCCACGGCGAATAATTTTTGCGAGTAGAAACAATTTTGCGGTTAATTGTATAGTTATAATCATTTGTATCCATTATAAATATCACATAAAGCATGTGTTTTGAGGCGCCACTGCTTATTTTAGTGTGTTAATGTCTTTAAGAATCACGTATAAATGTGCCCCTATTGCGATTCTGGCTTCAGAACGTCTGCAAGCGCCCGTGTTGAGCTCTAGCGTTATCGCAACTTTCATCTGTGACGTAATTCAACCTTGGCCACAGTCGCCGAAAGATAAGACCGGCAACGACTTCCACAGAGGGTTCTAAAAACCACGGCTTCTGGTTGAAAATATTTCTAAGTAAAATGAGCTATGTAGTTGCGTGGGTTGTAATCGTTTAAATTCTTATTGCGAATTTGATACCTTTTAAACATGTAGAACATTCCTCTAATAAAAAATCTAAGTGCAATAAATATCACGTAACTATTCTTTTCGTAATAAGTGTGCTTGGACAGCGTGTTGAGAAATATCTGTGATAGCACAGTGCGGTCGAGCCAGACCTACGGACTACAGGGATCCGAGTTCAAATCCCAGTAACGCTGGAATATTTTTACCTCCACGTGTAAAGAGAGTTACGTAATGCTGTAGGAGGAAGTGTCGAAATTTTCACAGAAAACACGTTTTGTAAGTAGCTAGTTCGAAAAAAGTGTATTGTTGGTATTGTTCTTTTATTTTCTATACACAAGGCTGTCAAAACGCTTGTTTTTTGAACCCGAAAAAGTGATTTTCCAAAAAACCTCTTTGTGAATCCGTCTTCGTGTGAGTAATTCTAGAGCCTAAAGTAAACACGATTTTCACCAAAATGGATATTCCTTGAACGATCTGGCTAATATTACGAATCTTCGAATTTGAAACTAATCTTTTAATTTTGAAGGTACTTTACACCAAACCCCATCATATTTACATAATTTCCTCAAAAAGAGCTCCAATTTTTCTGTAAATCTATTCCTCGAAGCACAAGATGTTTAAAAGTGGCGTACGTTCAATTTTGGGCGAACGATCTGAATTTTCGAAAATTGCGAACAAATACCTATTAACATTGTCGAAAAGAAATATTAACGCTAGAGATTTTTGTTTCATGAAATCTCTTTTTAAAAAGAGATATTAAATTAATGTAAATTAAACACTCCACTCTTTCCTAGTAATGATCCACTCTTCACTAGTAATGATTGCTGCTATTGGGTCTAACCGCTTCCTTATTCTTTGGAGGGCTACTGTTTTTTAAATTTTTTTTCCAACAGTATTATCTCAAAAGTACAAAAACTATATTGTTAATAATAAACATGTTACATGTTTCTGGGGTGTTTACATATTCTAGAATGCAAAGTTTTGCGTAGAAATCATATTTTCAAACCAAAATTTGCGTGTTTATTGCAGCTCAGCCATTCAAAATATCTATGTAGTTTATTAGACAAAGTATGATTAAAATTGTTTAAACAGCGTTTTTCAAACTTTCGACGTTTCCTTCCCCGATACTCTGTATATCCATGCTTCTTTAAAACCAAAAACAATAATTTGCGTACTGAAAACTAATTAATTAAACCCATGGCAGTATAATTGTTAACATAAGTACTGTCACACATCTTTCGCAGGATAAGGAGTAAAATTTAAAGAAAAATTATAGTTCACATGAATTTTGACAAATTGCGTCTTACTTTCTATGATATTCAAATGGTAACATTATATTACAATATTCAATTGGTTAACAATTTCGTCTAAAGAGTCTTGTTTGATAATTCTCCAATTTCGTATTGTAATAAGATATCTTTTGATACTCATGTCGTAAATAACTATTTGACAACTATTATGTTTAGTGTATGTGTCTAGCAGGTTTTGCATTATTCTGAGCAACTGGATCATACGAATCACGTTTACTACGTTATTCACACAGGAGCACATGAATCTCAAAAAAAGTATTTAATAATATAATCCTTGCTGATGAGTCAACGTTTTATTGATGATTTTAACTTTGAAAATTTTCATTAGTTTGGATGTTTAAATATAGGTATCACATGTAATTACATGTCTGTTAAACACGATAGCATTATATGAAGCAAGAAACATTGTTTTTCGTTTGATCATTCAACTTCATCAATCACTCAAAATTACTTTAATTTTCTCTGCTTATCAGTTTTTTAATCTCAGATCTTCGATGAAGACATGAATCAAATAACATCGTAGATATTTGAGTGTTTTAAAAATAATAACGTGAATAAATGCTTATATTTATTGAATTGGTTTTATAATAACCTGTAAAAACATGGGTTTTCTGTTGGTTTTGGGGATGTTGAAAACATTCAAATAGTAAAGGCAATGTTAAGCTGGTGACCTTTAACATTGTTTATTTGATATTTTTCTTAGGGATAGTTTATAATGGTTAAACGTTTTCAAAGAGTGCACATTAGATACCTCGAGTGGCCCGTTTCCGTTTAATAAACCGCTACGTTCTCGCTGTACAGATGGTCGTGCAAAATTCAAGGTTTTGATAGATTCGTAGAATGGCGGCCAACAAACCACCTTCGAACTCTGACGATACTAAAATGTAGTCTGTGTTGGGAAGGTCATATCACTTGACCACCAAGTTCGTTCTATGTATTTTCACTAGGAAATGCTAGTGCATTGATATTTACTAAACTGTAAACAAACGCTAAATCTCTTTGAATTGTTATAACACCTGTTTTGCTTTCTTTTAGTAATATCAACTCGTTTTACCAAATACGTGAGTTTGTTATATTTTTACACGCTACAATTATTTAATTTTACAAGTATTTATTTTCAAGCATTTAGGAATTCATGAAATTTCATTGAAACGTTCGCCAATCTAAAAACCTTTTAAATGTATATTAAATATATTAATGTTGTTTAAAAATATGTATTAACAATGCGTAGATTTAGCACATAAAGCTCTGATTTGAATATTATACAATGAAATCATCAAATTAACAGTTTTAGAAAGGAATGATAAATTGAATTGAAAATATTAACTTAAAGTTTATATACGTTTATTTAGAAATTTCTATACTTGTGTAAATATTGTGATGTGTGATTCTACTCATGTGATCTTTCAAAACCCAAAATTGAATATTTCTGTATTTGAAAACCTTAACACTACATTCATCCAATCCAGTGCAGTTTATAGCAAACAGCTAAGCAATATGTTTCCCTATTTTTAATGGTAATGGTTAAACAAGAGGAACAAATAGTTTCTGACTCTCGGTGTTAACAGGGAACTTAAAAAAATTAATAATACAGTTATTCGGTTGCTCAACACCCCTTTGATAGAAAAACAGAAACAATTGTTTGGGCGTAATGCACCTTGAAAAATATTTTTTTTATAATCAATTTCTTTCCTATTTGATAAATATATCGACTTGCAAATTGTAGGACTTAAAAGAGAATATAAAAACCAAATAAAAGTTATGCTCATACTCGCCGTAAAAATACGAATTTAGCATAATTAAATTGGCCACAGAATTTGTTTACAAGCAAGTGCATTTTAAGCGTATGTGGCAGGCAGAAGCGCGGCATTGGAGAACTGTTTTTTCAGTATGCCCATCCCACGCTATTCTGCTAGCGCGAATGAATAAGCGCAAACAAATGGGGTCTACTAAGATGTTAATTTCTTATAAACAATTACATATATCTCGAGAACGAGATATAATAGCACCGAACGGATTCCGGAATTTTGCATCACATTTAAACGCCATTCAGATTAGACAATAAAAATTTGCAACAATTGCAAATTTATAAACAATTTCCAAATTTTGCAAATCTTAAGTGGGGAGAGTCTCCCGATGTCCCAGAACCAAAAACAGCGAATTAACAATTTTGCAACAATTTATAATTTCATAAACAAATTCGAAATATGCGTTAGAACGGCCGGGAAGGCTCCGCAAATTGTGCCTGAAATGAATATCTCAAAATAGCAGTTTGTCAGGAGTTATAAATCGATTACTAAAAGTTATAATAAATTTTGCTAAAATGATAAATATTTACTGGTCTATAGACAATCATTCTGGACGGAAAACCCCGCTTAGAAATATTTTTTCGTCGTGGCGTACGCGCAGGCAAACTACCTCCTTCGGCAGGGAAATATGACGATATTTCCGTCTCGTACGTAAACGAACTAGCCCCCTCCCCCTGAGACAGCGTTCTTTCTGCCCCTTGGGATGTTGCACCAATCACAGACAACTGTGGTTCTACCTGCTAGCGATTGGTCAACGCGTCCCTCCCCCTGCCCTCCCCCAGGCCGAGGGGTGTCCAAGTTTGTCGGCGCGGTGTGGAAGATTGAATTTTGAACGACATTTTTTCTGAGGGAGAGGGTACTTACGATTCACGAAGCGACATGATGCTCAAATGCAGGCACTGTACGAAGGTCTCCCACAACAATGGAAAATACTGTAGAGTAATCCAGTGAACTTTTATCTTATTCATTGTTGCCAACAATGTAGGATATATAACATATCTTCATTCCTTTCTAGAAATGAACTATTAACAGGAAAATACTCTGCCCCATTTTGGGGGCAATGGGAATACATGGGTTAAGGATGGATTTTTGTTTCTTACGCCCTTGTCTCATTGTTTTTGTTTAATACTAATTATATTAATGTAGTATGTAATGATTGTAACTGATTGGCTGATGTTGACCTTTTCGACACTGAAGAGGGCCTTACAATTTAGGTCGAAACGTCTACTACAAATATATTTAAATTGACTGGAATCATCTTTTTTCTTGTAATGTTTGATTTATCCAGTGATTCCTGATTTATTTTATTTATTTATTTACTTTCTATTTTGTTAGTAAACTCATTGTTTTCAAACAGTCAACTTGACAGTGGAATTACGCAGTTTTAAAACGAATATTTTAGTAGGGGACGTGAAACATCAAATAATGGGTTCAAAACTTCTCGAAGAAAACTGACTGATAAAGAAGAAAGGGCACGCCTTAGAACTATTAAGGAAGAACAGCGGCGTGCTAAATATTTTCCGCGTCAACTGCTCTGACACCATCTAATGAACCGTTAAAAAGCTATTCATTTTCTGATTCTAATGAAAATAAGGATTTGCAAGCAGATTTCCCAACGTTTATCAAGAACACATGACCTGAACAACATCCAAGTGGAAAAATTTCATTACTCGAGAATTAACAGCATCGCTTGATAGATATCAAGCTAAGTATGAGAGATTCCGTGTGTATTCTCGAAGCTATCATTGAGGCGCTAGAAATAATACTGACGAGAAAGTAAATAGGGAACTCTTCACTATTCCAGAGCTAAAGAGCATTCGGGAGGAATGATATGCTCTCTGTTATCATTACCAGTGTCAAAATGTTTACTCAAAAACTTAAAAATATCATTGAATAAAGTTTTCAACTTTGTGATACTGTTTAATCACAGAATTATCTGTGATTATAACCCTAAAAATACCATTCGGGCTACATAGCTGTGGTCTATCGGACATATTTTGCGCAAACGTTTTGTCCGCTACTGCGGCAGACATCTTCAGTGGATACAACTCACTGGTGACTGGTAAACATTTCTTCTTTGTTCACGGCCTGGGGCACTGGTCATTGTGGTCTGGGGCGCTGGTATCGGCTGTTGACGTTTTGGCTTCACTCGACGGAGTGCAGGTATCCATGTCGAGTGGACTTTTATCCCTTCTTCTCTCTTATTAAAATTAAATGAATGTTTATAAATTTCGATGGCCTTACGGTGAAGACGGGCATGATAGCGTTCCATACAGGATGAAACATCAACATCTTCAAATCTTATGTCGTGCTCACGACCGGAAAAAGCGTGTTCAGCTACTATATACTTTTCAGTTTGGCCAAAACGACAGTTTCTTTTATGTTCAGAGAGACGGGTGTGTATGCTCCGTTGAGTGGTCCCAATGTGTACCGAGCCGCAAGAACAGGGAATTCTATAGACTCCTGCAGATGATAGTGGGTTTCTTGCATCCTTAGCCGATCTAAATAAGTTGCGTAGCTGGGTTGTAGGCTCGAAAATGGTGTCGGTATTGTGTTTTCTGAGAATTTTCCCTATGCAGTCTGTAATTACATTCAAGTACGGTATGATGTTTTTCTGTTTTTGAGTATTTTTTATCGTAGGAGGTTTTTTTATTCGGGTGGAGAGCTCTCTTGACTTCAGTAGAACAGTATCCATTATTTTGTAGGGCTTTGTCAAGGTGAATGAGTTCCTCATTTATGTTATCTGCTTCACATAACTGGTTTGCGCGATCAACAAGGGTTTTAATTATGGTTGTTTTGGCTTGGGTGGTGGTTTGACATTTTGTACAAGTACCTGTCTGAATGTGGTGGTTTTCTGTACACCGTGTGTCCAAGAGAACCGTCCGCCTTTTCTCTAACACATCCAAAAATGACAGTTTTCCGTCCCGTTCTTTCTCCATACTGAACTGGATACGTGAATGAATACTATTTAGGTGAATGAAGTTGTTGAGAGTATCTTCTCCGTGACTCCATATCACGGTGTCGTCAACATAACGAAACCAGTATATGGGCTTGTGTGGCGAGGTGTTCAGAGCTTCAGCTACAAAGTTCTCCATATATAAGTTGGAGACTACTGGCCTAAGGGGGTTACCCATGGTGACACCTTCTTTTTGTTCATAAAATTCATCATTCCACATAAAATATGTGGTGGTGAGCACGTGTTTCAACAAGGCTGTTATATCATCCGCGAATAGCTTCTGTAGTATTGTATATATTAAAGTATCACTGACCGACACCATCGTGAAAAGAGAAACCACGTTCCGGTCTTATTACAATTGTTTTAAGTTTCTCAATAAAATGGGTCAATAAAATAGAGTCTTTGATGAAAAAATTAGTCTTACCGATAAATGGTTTCAGGATATTGCAGAGATACTTTGAGACTGTGTATGTCGGAGAGCCAATTAAGATGACTATGGGATGTAATGGCACTTCTGGTTTGTGAATTTTAGGAAGTCCATATAGTCTAGGTGGTAATGCTTCTGATTTTTTTAAATTTTACGTTGATCTATCGTGGGGATAGATGTCGCCTTGAGAAGTTGGTAGGTATAGCGCAATATTCGAGGCGTTGAATCTCGAGGAAGCTTGGAGTAAGTCTCTGGGTCTAACATGTCCTTCACTTTCTTCTAGTGTAGTAAGCAGTAGTAAGCAGTGTTAAGAACAACCGTTATATGCCGATAGAATGAGAATGTCCTTGTTGCTGTTCAATTTTTTTAGGATTGTCTTTTCTTTGCTGGTAAAGTTGCCCTTTAAATTCCCATTGAATACATCAATTTCAATAATATTGGCCCGTTGCAAAATCCTAGATGACTTACGCCGAATTTCCTCTGCCACATCTGTGGGAACAAAACATATGCCAGATTCGATATTCGAGATGATGTATGGTCGTTGTATGTATGATGATGTATCGTTGATGAGTCAGTGCTTGTTTCCTCTCTTAGAAAGCATAGCAATTTCGTCCGTGGATAGTTGGTAATCGAATAAGTTGTCAACTGTACATTTTTCTGTCATGGACCGAAGCTAATTTTGAAATGACAGTTAACTGATTATATTTCTGTATTTGTTTCTTGGATAAATATGATATTCTGGCCTCCGTGGAATTGTATGTGATATCGTCCACATTGTCCCAGTCCTGTACCTGAATGTTTCTGCTGATATGAAGGCGCAACGCATAAAGGTCTTGGTCAATAGTAGCAAGTTGACGGCGAGATTGGTGCAGTCGTTTTAGGAGAAGTGCTTTCTCCATGCGATCATAGATACGATGAGACGCAGCCGTGGAGAAAATGCGTTTTTGCTTTAAGAATCTTGGAATAACACCAGTGTCATGGCAACGTAATAAAAAAGTCAATCCACAGTTGTGCATTTTTTGTGATACTGCTTGATTCATTCCTTGCTACAAAGCAATCACGAAGAAGGGATGAAACTCAATCGTGCAGCATTGAACGACGCGCAATAAACGTAATACCCTATTATCCTATGAGGTGTCTTTATGCCAAGTTTAGATAACATTTTTTGTCCGAAGACATTTATTTTAATAATTATTAATAAATGAAATACACAAAGCTTGTTAATTTCTCGTATATGTACGTATATACGGAGTAATATACGTAATATAGAGAAAGTTATGAAATGCCGTGAAACATCAATTTCGAGATTTCAACGGAAAGACACGTTTTGGGGTCTCCTGATACCAAAGTGTTTTTTTCAAAACGTCCGTCCGTCTATCCTTCTGCCTGACTTTCCGTCTATGAAAGCCGTTATCGCCTAAACCATTCGTAGAATTTCTTTCCAAAATGGATATTTCCCTGTCAATCTTGCTCCACACGAGGCGCTGCTATTTTGAACAACTTTCTTTAAAATTTGGGGAATTTTACATGAAGCCCCTGGAACATTTTCAAAATTTTCTTAAAAACAGCTCCAAATTATTTCTTCAAATTTCATGTAATTGAGTAAAATACGCTTATAAAGGTGGCATAGATCCGATTTTCACAGTTAACACCACAGAACACTAAAGGATAGAAGTGTACCTTCAATGTTAAATGACGGAAACGAAAGTCGCTCGCAGCGCTCCAAGTGGCCTGGCAAAGAACTTCATAAACCGCCCGCCTTCCGAAGCTATCCTAGCACAGCGTATGAAATTAACTCATACTCATCGTGAAAGTTACTTAATATTTAAACGCTATATTCTACTGTAATTGTACTAAAATTTAATAGATTATCGATTTTCGTATTGTACTTGAGTAAGATCATAACTGAGGGAAGTCATCTAATAATATGGTAATGGAAGAAACGAAAGAATAAAAAGGAATAAACAAAGAAATACATAAACAAAAAATCATTGCCTTTATTTTACAATTTATATTAAGCAATATTCAAGGCAGGCTACAACATTTTAAATTTTTTCACTGTTTTTTCATGACCTTTTGTAGTTCTTCTTTTATTTTGTATTTTCTGTTTTTCATCTATTACATATTTGTATATTAAAAAACGTACTTTTTTTTAAAAATAAGTTCTTCAGATAAGTGTACTTTACAGAAAAACATATCATCAGGCGATTTGAAGTTAGAGCAAAACTTTTTCTCCAAATTATTTAAATGACCATTTTTTTCTAAAAAGGTATACAAATGTTCATGAACATCCTTTAAAAACATCATTACATTATCACTAGCATAAACCAAATGTGAATTCATGAGGTCATTTTCTTTAAAACTGGTAAACAAATGATCTTCTGCAATATTACATGATAGTACATTTGTTTTGCACTCCTCACAATCACTGTCAGCTCTTACTCCTAATTTTCTCAAAACATAACAAGCTACATAGGCCAAAGCTTGTTTGTCATGAAAAACATCATCAAACATATTATCTGATAAGCAAGAGTACACATTAATAGAATCATCATCATCATCCTCTACATTTTCTGTTTCCAATATACTGGTACACTGTAAAAATTGTTTCAAATTATTTATGGGAGTGCAGTTATCATTTTCACAATTACCTAACGAACTGGCTGGTAAAGACAAGACCAGCAATTCGAAGTGAAGAAAACTCGTAACTATTGCGAGTGCGACCGCTAAAACAAAATAACTTGTGCGAAAAGACACAAGCCACACATAAAACGCGAAACACACAAGCCACACAGATGAACGCACAGAACATTAAAGAACAGCATGAACGTAACCAACGGCAATAAGTTTCACTCGTCCGCCATGTGGAAATCGCGTGCATGCTGGATATGACGTACAAAAACAAGTGAAAACCACTAACCAATCATTGCTTGATATTCCTTCAACTAGCGCTCCAAGTGGCGTGGCAGTGTGTTGCCGGTTTCCCAATCTCATCTTCACCCCTATTATGGTTAACACTCAATTTTCTAAATTTACAAAAGATTGAATTTTTTGGTGTCTTCCTAAAACTACAAAATTGAAGAGAGATTTTTCCTTCAAATAACATTTATTGTCCATAATTAATTCTTTCATTAATAACAGGTACATTGTTTGAAAAATTTAGTACTTTTCATGCAAAATTACGTGCAATATGTAGTTTTAAAATATTAACAAAACGATATTTTCTCAAAAACGGCTTCAAAATTTTTCTTTAACTTTTTGTAGGGGTAGTGCTAAATGTACTCTATTCGATATCATAAACGCCATATTGCTCTATTATTTTGTTTTTTAAAAAATTACACATTTTTTTAAACTTATCTCTCTCGCCGTTAATATGCACATATCCAGCGATTTGTAAACAATATTCCATTTGTGAGTGGAAGTATTTCAAATGACTTTCAGGGAAGTTTCTCGAAAACTCAAACATTTTCAGTGGAAAATATCGTCAATTCCGCATTTACAGTAACGCTTAAACGCCATTTTCTTAGAAAAAGCTCTAAATTTTTCAATGACAATTGCCATTTAGGAAGAGGTTTTACTCTTATTTAATATTCTTGTAGTAATAATTTGATTCTACAACTAGTAAACCGAAAAATTGATAAAATTTCAAGAAAATGAACTTTGGGCGACGATAGATGACAAATAGCAAAACTATGAGGCAAGGCAAAGAAGCTATGTCAGACAAAAGAAATTAGGAAACTAAATAATACGAGTCAGTCTGTGCCATTCTGAAGCACCACTAACTTTTAAATTTCGTATAATGCTATATATGTGTTAATTATTTGAAATATAAATAAGTTATTATTAAAATCTTCCCAAGTGGCGCAAAGCCACGGTTTACGGTACGTTAAAATTAGTGGCATGATATTTGGGATAGGAAAGATTATTTGCTCTATCTACTAAATTGTAGATCATCCCAATTTTCTGATGAAGTAGTAGATGAGTTAAGCGTAAGTTAAGCGTGAGACTAATGGCACACTTTTCTATAACCGGTTTGTTTCTATTCGATAATTACGCTAGACAACACGATTCTTACCTCCAGAAAGGTACAGTGCGCAACGTACTCAATTTTATACGTAGATAAGGAATATCGCAAGAACACCATATCACGTCACAGTTTTTAAATGTACCGTATCTTTATATTGTATTATCCCATATTTTGCTACTTATGCCAATTCATTTAAATTGCACTTGTAAGTTATGGGGTATCAATAAGCATTATATATATATATATATATATATATATATATATATATATATATATATATATTGAAACGCGCCGCGTTTCCAGACGAAACGCCGAAGCGGCCTCTACGATTCGGATGGCGCGTCAGTTGGCGGCTCCCGCCTAGCGCGAGGAGGGGTCCCGCGACGGACGAGACTTAACGGACGGGGAGGCGAGAGAAGGGTAGTCAGAGCTAGGCAGTGTAGGGGAGCGCATGTATTGCGCGGGACGTGGCTGAATATTTAATGCCGGATGCGCAATATGTGATATCAGAAACTCGTGAGTGAACAATACAGTAGTGAAGATATTAGTAAAGTGTAGGCGACGCATTCGTGAGGTTCGACGAGAGTAATTGGGGCAAGGACTGCATCTAACGTCATCAGTGTGTGGAAGCTAACGACTGTAACTGATGCTGTGAAAGCCGGTAAGAGAATCGGGTGGCGTAATAGTAATATGACGTAAGAAGCAGCATCGTAATTTTTAGCATAGTGAGTGAAGTTCATATTTGAGGTGACTGGACGAGGCAGTTGGTGTAATCCGGAGACGAGCAACGCCGAACCGAGGGCGGTTGGACACGAGGAGGAGAGAGGCAGCGACGTCACGGTCGCTCCACGGACACGCCGAAGCGGCAGCCGACCAACGCCGAGGGGTGCCGAACGTCTGGTGGGCATGAACCGGACATGAACAACGCTGCCAGACGACCAGCAGGTTGAATTTGATCATATTCGAATATTTTGACTACTACGTAAACGGGTAAGACAGTGATTCTAGGTATTAGGGTCCAAGCTAAAAAGAGTTACAAGGTTATTGTATAATTATTGAAATAAAGTTGTGTATGTTAATTATATTTGGAAGACGTATCAATGTTTACCCCACTCCGGAGCCCATTCGCAAAAAAGAAACCCTGACCCCTTCAATAAATTTACTGATGCACAGGATCGGAACCCCGGTCCGTCACAGTTGGCGCCCGAACAGTCAGGACTTGCAAATATAAGTAATGTGGCTCTGGGGAATAAACAAACATGAGAAAGATACAATATAACCAAACATTGGAAAGATTTAATTGTTAAAATTGTACGGAGTACATTGAATTATCGTAACGTTTTCAAGCAGTTTTTAAAATAATTTTGGAAAGAAATAGAGATTCTAATAACTAGAAAATTTCAATTTAGTGCGGTTGTAAATGTTAACTTGCTCAAATTTCATGTGTAACAGGGTCATTGTAAACAATTCATAGATGTCAGGACAAAATCAGTGGGATCAGGGAATAAATATAATTATAGGAGGTGGTGTAGTATTAAGAATAATTTCAGGGATATGTACTAAGTATGTCTAAGCAAACAAAATGTGTGTTAAATTCATGAGTCTATTCCAATATCCTACAATATGTAATGAGTGCTAATATTAATTGGTTTCATTCTGGTGGGTATAAATTATTGCATTTGTGAACACAGAAGTAAACTTCAAATGAATGCATAAGTTGGTTGAGGTGTTTGGTGTTATCTGTGCGTACTGCTTGATTCTTTTATCTTTTATATGGCATGTTGGGTACTCCACTGACAACCAGAAAAGTTTATAATTAGTAATGCAGTGCTCATTCATTGTTTATGGACAAACATTTTATAATTAAGTGGAAAAAAATAGTGTTAACAGAAATCTTTAAGTGCAGTGTTTCAAGGGTGTATTTTAAATGTTTGCTTTGACTAGGCAATGTAATATAATGTTTTAAGTTTTCAAAACTAAATTATATGTTATTAGTGAAAACAAACTGGGTGACTGGCTAGAAGCACAAACTTTTTTTCAAGCCATGCTATGAACAGGCACAATTGTGAATGTAAATGTTATGTAGTTAAATGTGTATTCAGTCAATCCAGGAGACAGTATGCAGAGTACCTATTATGTATGTGTAAAGGGAAAACAGTGTGTATAATTATAGTGTTTGTGAGAATAATTATGTGTACATGATAACATATACCACAGTTAATTGAATTGTTTCTCAACATTGGACAAAGCAAAGAAATTAGTAGAATTTGTAGGAAAGTTTAATGAATGCAAAAGAGAAGTTAATGTCATTTTGGTGTAAATTGTATATGCTAATTATTTTGAGCATATGGGCATGAATCTTACAAGAAATTGTCAGAATCATCCGATAGTAGAATAGCCCAGGTGTAGAGGGGCATTGTTTATTAGCAGTGAATGGAAAGTAATTAATAGTGAAGGGAATTAATATTGATTTGTTGGAATTTTGGGGGGTAATATTTGAAAGTTGCATATAGTATATTTTTGTGTCATTATTGAGGGAAGCTGTAGGAGTGTGTGAAATGAAACTGTGAATTATTGTTGTGAATTTGAATTGAAGTTGTGTATGCCAATGTTTTCAGGAATTTTCCAGAAGTGTTATTTGTATTATTTTGGATATATGTGATGTGTTTTATGAAAGGTATCTTTGTGTAGTGAATTTATGTGCATGGGTGATGTTAAAATTTATTTGCAGAGAGTGGATATTTGTATGTCATATGTGGTAACTGTGTAGTGAAGAATTGGGTTGGTCATATGGTAGACTTTACAATTGTGGTTTTCATGCAAAATTTAAAACGTATAGTGTATTCAGCTAATGCTTAGAATCACTGATAGGTCATTGTTTCAATACAATTACTTGGGAATTAGATTAATTAAATTGGGGAACAATTGCAGTATTATTGCGAGCGCAGACGAGCTGAGGGCGGCATTGCAAGCACGGAAGCATTGTAAAAGCGATTGAGAAAAATGAGTGAACGACACGAAGCAGTTGAAGGCGAGAGATTAGATTGCGGCAGTAAAATGGAGGCTCAAAAGGCGATGTTAGAACGGAATGAGAAGATAGAGCGCGTAGAAGACTCGGATGAAGGAATTGGCGGAAGTACGTTCCTGGATAGTAGGGACACCGGAGTTGGAAGTAAATTAGATGTCACGTCGGGCGATTGTTTTGATGAAGAAGTAAAAGTCACATCAACGCCGATGAACCAGGTAGCAGGGAACCCAAGTCAGGAGTACCAAGCAAAGACATCATCAGATTTGATGTTAATAATGAAAATGGTTAACGACCGACTTGATAAAACGGCAGAGGAACAAGAAAAAAGATCGGAAAAGCAGCTTAAGGCGATTGAAGAACAGGATAGAAAGGCGGAACAACAAATTAAGATGATTGAAGAACTGGGCAAAAAAACGAAGAAAAGATTGGAGAATTGAATGGGAAGATCGAAGAACAGGGCCGAAAGACCGAAAAAAAATCGGAGAATTGAATAGGAAAATGGAAGAACAGGATAGAAAGGCGGAACAACAAATTAAGATAATTGAAGAACAAAAGAAGGTAATCGAGGAACAGAACGGAAAGTTAATGGAGGAAATAAAAAAAACAAATAGGACCTCTTAACAAGCAAATCGAGGAAATCCAGCAGAAAATGAAGAGGATAGTGGAACAGGTCGAGATTCAAAACCAATCCATCACCAGTAAATTTGTAGAGCAGGATCAGAAGATAGAATCCCAGATTGACAAATTGGGCGGGGAGTTGAAAACCGACCTACATCAACAACTTGAGGAGAAGATTACCGCACAGAGCAAGGAGGTACAAAACCAGATTCGGAATGAAATCCAGATGGCGGAGAGCAAGAGAGCGAACATCCAGGATCAAGTCACGAACGAGGTGCGCAAAAGGGAAGAAGACGCCAAAATGATACAGCAATCAATCAAAGAAGAAATACAGGGGACTATACGAATGTGCGAAGAAAGAGTATCATCCCTGCAATCTGATGTGGAGCTAATCAAAGAATGCCGGACAACGCCGATCATTGCGGGCGGAATACCAACTTTTACGCCTCCGAAATCACTGAAGTTTTCGGGAGATGGTCGAGAAAATTCATGCGGACAGCGGAACGACACCTAGCCGTGATCAACACGTCGGAAAAATGCAAGGTCCAGTTTTTGTATTTGATGTTGGAGGGGAATGCCCGGACGTGGGCCGACACATTTAATGTATTTCCGGGGACGCTGAAGGAATTTCAAGACCGGTTCTATGAGCGGTATTGGAACGATGAGATCCAAATGAATGTGAAGCTAAATCTAATGAATGGTTATTATAATCAGTCGATGGGAACTTTACGGGAATATGCGACGCAACGTGTTGGAGATTGTAGGACACTACGTCCCCCAATGAATGATCAAGAGATTATGTGTTTATTGACACGTCAGTTTCCCGTGTCGATCCAAAATAACTTGCGAAGTTCGAACCATACCAATTTAGAGAGCTTTATGAACGCATTAGGAGGATATGACTTAACATTTGCCAATGCCCCGAAGAATAAGAGGGAAGGAAACGTGAATTCATTAAGAAGGGAGCCATTCAATAGACAAGGGAATGGTGGTGGGGCAGGCAACCAGTGGACGCGACACGAGACAGGAAGCCGGCGGCAATCGGAACCGAGTAATCAAAGACCGGAGTGGGGTGGACAAGACCCAAACCGTCGAGAAGAAGAGAGAGGAACGAACCGAGGTGCGCCCAATCAATCAACACGGCCTGGTCCAAGTGGAGGACAGGGAACAACTTTAAACAGATAGAGTCCGTGATGACAGGCGACCCCATGACGGACACAGGGGAGGAAGAGCTGAATGTGGTCCCTATCAATACAATTCAGTCGGTGTCCTATGAATCACAACCGTGGCAGAGAAAAAAAAGTTCGGAAGTTCGCATGAGAAAATGTCCCACGATCAAAGTAGAATGTGAAGGGGTGGTAACGGAAGCACTGGACGATACTGGATGTACTACGACAGTTATATCAGAAGAATTTTATAATGAGTTGATTGCGAAAGGAAAGCAAGTAATGTGCTTGCCCATGAATAGGGCATACGTGATAGGAGCCACTCAGAAGAAGTCAAGCCCTATCACGAAACAAATAATGTTTAATCCTGAAATTGGCGATCAGAAGTACGAAGTGGTAGCTCTAGTAGTAAAGAAATTGTTGTATCCGTTGATTATAGGGACAGATTTTTTATCCGAACGACGCGCGATTATTGATCTCGACCACAGAGTGGTAGAACTAGGAAGCCAGAGAATCGAGATGGATATGGGAATGGAAGAGGGATTAGAAATATGTACGGGCGTGTTATCGGAGGAGGGGATAGAAGAAAGACTGAAACAACAGGTTGATCAGATAGAAGTACTGGATGCCCCGCAGAGAACCAGGCTGTTAGACCTACTGATAGAAAACAAAAGGGTATTTCAGAAGAATCGGGCACCGATCAAGGGATTTGAATTTCGTATACAACTTACGGATTACACTCCCTTCAGGCAGCGAAACTACCCGATACCGGTAGTATTTAAGCAAGAAGTAGAGGAGTTGCTGGAATCCATGGTGAGCGACGGCATTATCAAGAAAGCAAAGACGTCGTACACGAATCCCATTGTAATTGTAAAAAAGGACGGAGGGTTACGATTATGCCTAGATGCTCGGCGGTTAAATGCCGTGACGCTCCCATTTAGGGATGCACCCCTGTCAGTGGAAGAAGCATTACAAAGATTTGGGGGTAGTATGATCTTTTCGAGTACAGATTTCAGCAAAGCTTATTGGCAGATGCAGGTTGCTGAAGAAGACCAGAAATATACGGGATTTTCGTTCGAGGGAATATGCTATGTATTTTGTAGAGTACCATTTGGGCTACGGAATAGCGGAGCGGCACTGATTCAGTGCGTAGATCAAATATTACAAGGAAAGATGCAGAACCGAGTCATAACGTACGTGGATGATATTGTCCTGCAGGCACAATCCATCGAGCAACACTTCCAAGATTTGCAAGAACTACTCCAGATTCTACAAGAGAATAACCTGGTGTTAAATCTGAAGAAATCAACGTGGTTTACTAAGAAGATCGAGTTCCTTGGGTACGCCATATCAACCGAAGGGATAAGCATTAAACCAGAAACCACTGAAGAAATCCGAAACTTGCCGCCATCGAAAACGAGTAAGCAAGTGCGCAGGCTCATTGGCACATGCAATTATTACTCGAGATTCTGTCCAAAATTTGCGGACGTGATGTATCCGTTCTACCAACTGCTAAAAAAGGGTCAAAAATGGAAATGGGACGACGCCTACCAGGAGGCATTAGACAGAGTAAAAGACATGTTTTATAACAGTTGCTTTATAGCCCACCCCGATTTTTCAAAAACATGTATCGTCCAAACTGATAGCAGTGACTTTGGGATTGGGGCGATGCTCTACCAAGTTATCGATGGCCAAGAAAAAATCGTGTCCATCATAAGCCGAACCCTGAAGGGACCCGAGTTACGGTTTTCGGCTACGGAAAAGGAAGCAAACGCTATAGTGTGGGCAATATCCAAATTTAAGTCGTATTTGAAAGGACGACATTTCAAAGTACGTACTGACCATCAGGCATTAACGTTTTTGAGTAGATGCCACCTACAGAACGTTCGTCTACATCGATGGGTGATGGCATTGCAAGAGTACTCATTCGATATAGAACATTGCAAAGGAATTAATAACCACTTGCCGGACTTATTAAGCCGCAAAGAGCCAGGTAGGGAGGCCAGATACGCCAATGCGAGAGAATTTCAGGTAATGGTGATCGATTTGGGCATATCAAGATCACCGTTATTTGATTGGGAGGACTTAGTAACATTACAAGAAAGGGATGATGAAATCCACAAGGTGAAGCGATTTAAGCAAGGACAACTAGCCGAGGACGACGTGGACGTAGCGGCACTTAGACGAAAACAACACCGCTGGAAAGTAGTACAAGAAGCAGTACTGATCAAGCCCATGAAGTCATTGAATTTTCCGGAGAAAAATCCAAAAAAAGGGGGGAGGGGGTGATGAAACGCGCCGGATGAAACGCGCCGCGTTTCCAGACGAAACGCCGAAGCGGCCTCTACGATTCGGATGGCGCGTCAGTTGGCGGCTCCCGCCTAGCGCGAGGAGGGGTCCCGCGACGGACGAGACTTAACGGACGGGGAGGCGAGAGAAGGGTAGTCAGAGCTAGGCAGTGTAGGGGAGCGCACGTATTGCGCGGGACGTGGCTGAATATTTAATGCCGGATGCGTAATATGTGATATCAGAAACTCGTGAGTGAACAATACAGTAGTGAAGATATTAGTAAAGTGTAGGCGACGCATTCGTGAGAGGTTCGACGAGAGTAATTGGGGCAAGGACTGCATCTAACGTGATCAATGTGTGGAAGCTAACGACTGTAACTGATGCTGTGAAAGCCGGTAGGAGAATCGGGTGGCGTAATAGTAATATGACGTAAGAAGCAGCATCGTAATTTTTAGCATAGTGAGTGAAGTTCATATTTGAGGTGACTGGACGAGGCAGTTGGTGTAATCCGGAGACGAGCAACGCCGAACCGAGGGCGGTTGGACACGAGGAGGAGAGAGGTAGCGACGCCACGGTCGCTCCACGGACACGCCGAAGCGGCAGCCGACCAACGCCGAGGGGTGCCGAACGTCTGGTGGGCATGAACCGGACATGAACAACGCTGCCAGACGACCAGCAGGTTGAATTTGATCATATTCGAATATTTTGACTACTATGTAAACGGGTAAGACAGTGATTCTAGGTATTAGGGTCCAAGCTAAAAAAGAGTTACAAGGTTATTGTATAATTATTGAAATAAAGTTGTGTATGTTAATTATATTTGGAAGTCGTATCAATGTTTACCCTACCCCGGAGCCCATTCGCAAAAAAGAAACCCAGACCCCCTCAATAAATTTACTGATGCACAGGATCGGAACCCAGGTCCGTCACAATATATATATATATATATATATATATATATATATATATATATATATATATATATATATATATATATATATAAATGTATCTTTTCAGTTCATCCATGCCAGTTTCATGAGATATCAACAAAATCAGACTTTCGTGGTTGTGTTTTTTTACCTTCTGTGTTCGAAGACTGTCCGTATATTCTCACGTCTGAGAGTCGCGCTCAGTCAAGTCTGATTGGAAGTTTTAAAAATAAGTCACATGCACTCTCATAAATACGACTGCGTAACAGTCACCGAAAGGAACTTTTTTAGTTCATCTTATCGCCAGTACTAGTATCCAGTCTCTGAGTCAGTCTGTGTCGTGCGGAACTGTACCGGTAATGCGCGTGAAGTTCGTGTTTGGTTTGCGTATGCCTCAAATACATTAATACATTTCAGTTCTGTGGGTTTTATGAAGGGAAATTCGTTATATGATCTGTTGAATTGAATAGATTTGATAAAATGCAATACGTCATTTTACATCAAATGTGTGCGAATCATCTTTGTAACTTCTGTTATATTTCTGGAAGATTTTCAACCAAACTTCAAAAGAAAACTAGTGGCGCATAAACTAGTGACGCACTTTCATTGTACATGAACACGCATTTCACGTACGTACACACATTTCATGTTTCATTGTACTAAAAATTGTACATGAAATTATTTCAAAATATATATTTAAGAAACAGATTTCATTAATGGGAAAACTCTATCTTTAATATTTTTGTTGAAGGAAGACTCGGAAAAAGTTTTGAACTTTTACAATTTTCGAAATATCAGGGTTTTTAACGAACGTGAGACTGCACCATTCTCTTAAATGTTCTTCGCAGTATCCACCAACAAAATTTAATAAAAAACGATGATGCCATTTTTTGAAAATTTGGAAGATGTCCCTGGGGCTTCGTGCAAAATATCCCCCCAAATTAAAATATCGCTTTCAAATTCAAGAGACCGCGTCATCAGCCAGATCGATCTGGGATTTTGGACAAAATCCGCTGAATAGTTTAGCCGCTAGCATTGTTCACAGACGAACAGACTGATAGACGCACGGACGCACAGACAGATGTTTCGCTGTCATTTCATTTCACGTGTTTGAGAACATTTTCAAAATTTATTAACTGGATTTATCCCCTTTTTCGTTAACAGGGCCCTGTAGGAAGAGTTTTTCTGCCAGAAATTCGCCGTTTTTTTGTGCAGCGTTACATAACTCCACTCCGTGGAGAGGAAGTAAAATACAAGCAATTACAAAACCTTCTATTCTTTATACTTCGGCTGTTTGTGAACATGACAAATCATGGGCTCCTCACCAGTATTGTGTCACCTTTACAATGAATCTTAGGTAGTGATTGTCTGAAAAACTCAAATCATTATCATTCGCTTTGATGTGAAGAACTCCAAAAAACCATTTTAATGGCTGGTACTTCTGCATGACAAAGATATCTGTCCTTTCTAGAAAAAGTAAACACGCCGGATCGAATATCCAGATATTCCTTCTGCCATGTGACCTGTGTCACACAATGACTCTGATGGAACTGAATCCGTGTTTCCACCAGAAACAGAAACCTCTACTTCAAAATATATATTTCAACTATTGATTCAATTTCAACTATTTACCAGGAAAGTCTGAACTCACTCGCACTTGGTAGAGTAGGAAGACATAAATGATTTGGCACCTGAATTTGTCAAAAAAGGAATCTGAAAAATATATTCCAGGTAAAAGTAACATAAAAGCAACGTCACTAGTTCCATCT
This sequence comes from Teleogryllus occipitalis, assembly GCA_011170035.1. Classification (NCBI taxonomy): domain Eukaryota; kingdom Metazoa; phylum Arthropoda; class Insecta; order Orthoptera; family Gryllidae; genus Teleogryllus; species Teleogryllus occipitalis. The sequence goes on along the minus strand of BLKR01004885.1, from coordinate 37,971 downwards.
CACAAGATTCTCCTACCTCATTTGCACATCAAACTAGGATTGATGAAAAACTTCGTCAAAGCCCTTGTGACAAGTAAGTAAAGGATATGTGTATGTAAAGGAATCCTAATCTTAGGATATGTATCCTTTATATATTTTACTGAAATCTTTCCACGAATGAAGAATTAAAATTGAAGGAAGGGATTTTCATCGTCTCGCAAATCAGAAAACTGGAGTTGGATGAAATATTGGAAGAAAAATTACGATATAGTGAGTTAGCAGCTTGGCAATCCCTTATAAGAGTTGTACATGTATTTCTGGGGAAAATTAAGAAAACAATTATAAAATATTGGTCACAGAATTGTTAGAAAACTACAAAAATATAGTGTGCAGAATATCTCTGAAAATTCACTTTCTGCACTCCCATCTTAAATTTTTCCTCAGAATTTGAGTGATGTTACTGATGAACAAGGTGAACGGTTTCATCAATATATTGCTACAATGGAAAAGGGATGGAAGGATTTAAGGATCCTTCAATGATGGATATATATATATATATATATATATATATATATATATATATATATATATATATATATATATATATAATTCGAATCTACCGCACTACCGAACAAATGACTGATAGCTGGCACCGCATGAGAGACACCTGGCGACTGATTTCGAAGACAGGAAGACCATTGATAAATGATGGCATGTGACAAAAAGCGCTCGTTCTAAGCTATTAATTCACCTGAAGTAAAAACTTTAAATGTGGTTTTCTGTTTTTATTGCAGGTATTCTATTTATTTAGTCTTTATTTTTCCAATGTATTTTTTGAAAATCGTGGGAAATTATATGAAGCTGTTTTTATTACTGAAACTCAATTGAGTATTTATTTCAAATTAAATACTTGAAGGATATAATCATTATATTTCTGACAGAACGCAACGGAACGGCGTTCCGGTATCTCGGGAATAATTATTAAATTATATTATACATAAATAACTATTTCTATTAAATTAATAATTAATTTGAGGCGCGTTGCAATACCTCTCCGGCCTACCTTGTAAGGTTTTTGTGTATGTATTTTGCTGGTGACACGTTTGATTTGTGAATTCAACAGAGATGTATTCATTGATTTTTCTGTCTGATGATGTGATCACAACTGGGCCGCGAAACATTGTAGCCATCTACATTCCACTTTAAATTGACTATTTAATGTGAGTTTTTGATGTTTGATTTTTGATAATTTTGATGCTTGATTATGAGATGAAAATTTTTGGTAAGATATTTGATTGCTTATAATTCTATTGGAAAACAATCCTCATTCTAAGATAGGATATGTAGCCAACAAATGGCAGCTTAAAGTTTATGATCAACAAAGTGAAATGAAGCTCGTCTACCACAAGTCCGACGTCACAGGGATGCTCAGGGGGCGTGGGAAAATAAACTAATAGTACTACAAGAGCTTACACTTTCTTGCTTCACTTGTAACTTTTACAAAGTTTACGAAAGTTTGGAGATCATGAAAACGGAGATCATGAAAACATGATCTGCGCTATTTTTAAATGTCCTTTGCTCTATCCGCGAAAACAAATTAAAGAAAAAATTTGGAGCCTTTTTCAGAACATTGTTTTATAAATTGCTTTAATTATGAGCAGAAATTGTGCGAAAACTACTCGTTTTTCAAATAATTGTATATGGCCTTATTTAAAAACCTAATTTTTTAGATCAGATTTCATTTAAAACAAATGTCTTTATAGTCAATATCGTACTATTGCAATGTTAATTTTTTGCAATTTTCGAAAATACGGAGAGTTTGCTGAAAATGATACCAGGTCCAATTTTTTACTGTTGTTTACTGTCCGAAAGAAATTTAACGAATAAATTTTAGAAACTGTATGTAAACATTTTTTCTCTATTTTACCCCAAAATTACGCAAAAACTATTCACAATTTGGAAAAATTATTTAAGATTTATTTTCAAGAGCTGTCTTTGAACAACAGATTTCATTGCGGAAAAAAATTTCTATCTTAAGTATTTTAATTGTAGAAAGAAGCCAAAAATTTTAATTGAATTTATTTATTGTTGATGTCGAATATGTTATGAATTTATGTTGTTACCTGACGTTGCATATAAATATTGCGAAACGCCGTGTTCTAATAAATGTGTTATAAGAAAAATAAAACATTTTTATGAAAACTTGTACATTGGGTGACCAAACAATAAGGATACCTGGGTGTTAAATTAACGTCATAGAATTTCTGCACTGTCTTTTACAAACATTAATACATATAAAAAGTCAGCATAAGTACATCTTCACTATATTCACCTATTTTTTAAAACATTTTACAAATATATAAGCTCTCCGTAGAGACATGATATCGGTATGGCACAGGTATATTCGTATTTCAGACGTTAAACATGTCTCAAAAACGTAAGTATGGCACGTGTACCTGTTATACGTCGCACTTATAAAACAGCTTCAATTTTAGAGGCTAATTTCTCACGTTCTAGACATCCAATCGGTATGGAACTTACAGACTCGTCTTGTAGACATAAAAAATCAATTGAAAAATATTTTTCTCGGGTGTGTACCTATGATACACGTATTAGTGAAAAGTTTTACATCTTTGAATCAGTGTGACGGGTACTCAGCGATGCCTAAACGAAATGGTCTGATTATAATTGGTGATGAGTTATTTTTCCTGTCATTGGACAAAGATGCAGTTTTGAACTCGTAATCGAAGTAGGTATAAAAATGACTCGTTGAATTCAGTATAGCGGACAGTTTGACACGCCGCTTCGGTATGGCATAGAACTCCTTCACACTTTGGCTATCTAATAAACAATATAGAAAAATAATTAGTTGTGTACTCATTCCCTAAAAGCATAGTTTTTTCGACATATTTAAAAATTGCGCATCGCATCGCCTACACCTACAAGCCGTCATACTTACGTTTCCTTGTTCCTCAACACTGACTAACTGCTCAAAAAGTTTTAGCTTTGAGCTTATCATGTGTGGATTTTTTTGCTGGCTCCCGGTCCATTAACCGAGAAAAAATAATCTTAAATTCGGAACCACTTTTGAGAATAAATTGAAAATGATCCAGGGGCTTCACGTAAAGTACCCCCAAAATATCCATTTTAAATTCAAGGCATAAGGTAGATGATCGGGGAAATTCAATTTTCGTGAAAATCCTGTGCAGCGTTTATTTGCTAGTGTTGTTCACAGACAGATGGACTGACAGGCGAGCAGACACAGTCGTAAACCAATTTTTCGATATCAAGGTCCCACAAAACATGGTTCGCCCAATGTGTTAGAGTAAGTTTCTGGATATATGTGGAAGGATATGGAGAGGTAGCTCAGGGCATCAACTGATGTCACTGCAGTGACTCTGAGCGGCAATTCCTAGGTTCGAGTCCCGGCGGTGGCAGGATTTTCGACACGAGCTAGAGATATAGGTCAAATACAGTCGTTATCTGGAGGAGAATTATAGCGACCGGCTGCTCTGATCGCTAGTTTTCCGTGGTTTCTCCGGTTAACACCTGGCGAATGCCTGAGTAGTACCCTAAAAACGGGCCTCGGACCGCGCGCGATCTTTCCTTGTCCTCTCATCGTCCTTTACTTATGCACATTTACACTAACATGCACTACACTACCACACTTGCCGGAAAGTCGGCCAGGAGCTTAGAGTTTGTCCCGGCTGGGACGGTGCCCTGCTGGTGGAGTCACTTGATTGGGGAAAACCCCGCCGACGGTAGGTCGGTGCCGGATCTCGCCACTGGTGGGGGAAGAACACCTACACCTCCAGAAGAAGAAAAACATGCACTACACGTACGGGACTAATGACCTTAACTGTTGACGCCGTGGATCACTAACAATCAATTACTCAATTATCCGGATATAGAGGAATAAGAATTAACCACTTTTTCGGAATTACAATAGGATTTGTCTGTCCCATCGTTTATGGTATTTGCTGCAGCGTTACATAACTTTCTGTATTCTACGTACGAGTATGTAAAATTAGGTAAATATTAGGTTTCTAAATTAGGACATGCAGAATTCTTCTGCAATTTATAATTTTCTTCTCAAATACAGCTCCAACTTTTTTCTTATTTTTTTTCTCGGATACAATAAAAATCTCCTAAAATGGCGCAGGTGTAATTATCATTGAACTTTTTTCACTACTTTTTATGCGTTGGGAAAGCAAGAGTAAGTTTGCGAGTGGTAGTGTTATGGTAATGTAATTCTTGGCATGTTGACTGGAAGGACCTAAGTTCCAATATTAGAGTGAAGAATGAATTTTTGCTGGATGGAGACAGTTGTGCAGGGTAATGTAGTACAATATTGCTTAGCCGGTACAAGAAATGCGAAGAAATATGGACTGTTGTAGCACCACTAGTTATTCTGGTCACAGTACAATCCTGAAATACAGAATGGTAAATCAGTTGTTCATGAGTGATATTCAACCATTTCTTCTCTGAAATGAGCGCTGAATCAATATAAATAACGATCACATTACCTACTCACTCGGAGCATGACAAACATTTGAATATCTGAAGCAAGAAAAATCCACTGTGTCTTAACTTATCGTCAAATAGATTTTCCCTTTAACGATAAAATATAAACACATGGTGAATGATTTTTCAGCCCAGCTGTCGCAGATCTGTATTTGAAACATCACTCTTCTGACGAGAGATGCCATTTTCTGAATTTTTATTTCAGTCAGAGTGTGAGTATTAAAATAACAGTACAAAACAATCTATCCTTTTTGTAATAATTACGAAAATAATATGAAGTGCTTATGTTGTGGAGCAGACCTAATGCCCTAGCCTCACCATTAATAATAATAATAATAATAATAATAATAATAATAATAATTATTATTATTATTATTATTATTGTTTAACCTGCAAGAGTTCTCGCACGGATAAGCTAGTAAATATGTATTGAAAAAACAGTATGTTTTTAATTTTAGTTGGTATTTGGTACATCATTTAAATACGGACTTGGTAAACGGAACGAAAGAGGAAAATGAATTAATATTTGTGCAACGCATTTTTATTAAATATTGATGTAAAAGATGTTGAAATTTCTACAATTTTGAGACATTATTTTAAATCCCATCATGACAGATCTCACATAGGCGTGAACTAGATTTTATGCAGGTTGTTTTTTGTGTTAAGAGCATATCTTTTAATTGGAATGAAGTTCTACATGCACAATTAAACAATTATTTCACCCAAAAATGGGGCGAGACTTCATAATGGAAATACAAAATTGACAATTCAATCCAGATTTACGTTTTTTAAAATTTCAGTTTTAGTAGTGTCAAAAAACATCATGTTGCATTTTCTAATGCAATTACCATCATAGTATAAATTTAATAAATTAAATATGATTTTTACAATATATACAAATCTCAACATATTCTGTTTTAAATAATGTCAAGTTTTCTGTTCCTTTGCATTCTTGGAAGGTATTCCTCAGCCGTTGATATAAAACATGCCACATACAACAAATATCGAAACCAATCGAATTTTTTTAACTAGCTTTCTGTCTTCTAAACAGAAGATTTTCTTGGGCATGTTGCTCAAGATGAAGTAGTGCCCAGGCTCCGTGCGATCCGTCGCAACACTCGCGCCCAGATGCCTAGGCTCTGGCGATAGTTGTGTAACACGCGCCAGGCATGAATTCGTATTTCCATGGTGTTCAGAGTTCCGCTGTGCCAGGTGATATCCTCCACTTGCTTTGTCTTAATTTCAAGTTGGTAATTAGCTAGTTCCACCGCACATAAAACCTGCATAGAGAATATGACATAAGGTTTTAAAGATATTTGTTAACGTTTAGTGAGTAAATAGAGGAAAAAGATTTTATTTCTTGATAAAAGTTTCCAAATTAATTTTTACACATCAGATTTTCTATTTTTTTTTATTTCACAAGGTTTTTTTTCATGTACCAAAGGCCTTTCCGTAACATGCCACTACACATCAAGTCATATGTCAACTCACCGCAACAATATAAAACCCCCGACAAGGTTTTCTCATGTGCCAAAGGCCTTTCTTGCGAAAATATTTTTCTGAACGGATGAAGGTGAGCAGAAGATATAAGGTTCAGGAAGCACATGTTGAATTTTTACTTCATTGTAAAAAATCGTATTATTTTATCAAAATTTATAAAACGTAAGTATTTAAATCTGTTTACTAATTTTAGATTTTCCAATCATATGACAACAGAAAGAGAAAAGTTGATTAATCTTTTTTAAAGTTATCTATATGTGACAAGTTTACACTACTTGAACGATACAAACGATATCTTAATAAGTTAGAGTGGTATTTACAATTTTTTGTAAAAACTTATGTTCTTGAATTCTTTTATTATACGCAAACGATGAAATTAAAACGCATTTTTTGACTTAAAAATAAGTTTTTCAAATTATATTAACAGCAAATATATATCATAAACAGTACAATTAATCAAATGACATATATTAAAAGGAATTGATTTCACAATCTTACCCAAAGATATTCCAGAATACGTCATTTATACCTGGGATCAAATTTAAGTTTCCTGTTGACTAAATGACAGAAATCTTTTGCTGTAGTTAAATAAATAAAAGAACTTGAAAAATTGTTAAAAATTGTTCCTTCTAAAGAGTCTAACCTACTCAAAAATGAACTGATAATCTTTCGGTGTATTCTTACAAAAGAAAGTCAAACATTCCCCTAAAGACAGGAACATATCGTCTTTGATTTTTCAAATGGAACTATATATTTTTCTCACCAGCAATGGATAGACCACGAAAAGAGGAAAAAAGTTATGTATCCTATGCTAAGTATTTGATAGTAATTTGAGTTTAAAATTAGAATTTGTGACATGTGATTTTGAATGAAACGGGCAATCGTGTAACAGCCCTTGCAACTCTCGCCTTCGGGGAAGGTGGCCTTCGCGGCGTCAAGACATTTGCGTGGAGAGGAGAGACTGACAGGGGAGCAGTGGGGGATAAGAGGCATAACTACAGCAATCATTGGTATTGACACATATATCACACTAAGAAATACCAATTTTAACTATCAGAATGAAAGATTTTTTCCATTTATTTATCTGGATTTAACTTGTCTTCTACTAAAATTTCAAAACATCGATCATTCCAAAAAACGATATAAAAAATTGGTAGCGTAAGGAAGATGATGATAATAATAAATATCATTTTTAAACTGGGCAAGAATCCAACCACGGTCTCTTCGTTGGTAATTTTTATTTGTAATTAAGATGATCACTCGTCCACTTAGCTACCACTACTGCTGTTCAGAAATGAAAAAGAAAACGGTGCTCGTTTGTTCTCTCTATTATCGTATTTCAAGATCTGGCATGGTTGGATAACTGTGATTCAATTTCTAACAATATTTAATAAACGACAATAGTAAAAAATTTCCATTTGGGGTAAGAAATTAGTATTGAATGTGTATTTAATTACCTAATAAGTTTAAGTTATTTGTGCCCATTCGTACTTGTTAATGTAATACTCGAATATCGTGCATAGTTGCATGACTTTGCATATTTTAACAATATTTATTAAACAAACGGCAACAGTAATAAATTTCTTTTTGGGGTAATCAATTAGTAATAATTGAGTACTAACGCTGAAAAAATTCAAACTTTTCAACATTCAAAAATTGATAGTTAACAGTGAAAATCAGATCTATACCTTTATAAGAGTATTATATTCCATTCTTACAAGAAATTTAACGAAAAAATTTGGACCTGTTTTTGAGAAAATATCTGAAAATGTCCCAGGCGGTTGATGTAAAGTACCCTATCATTTTCAAAAATGTTTTTCAAAATCGCAAATCATCGAGTACATCCACGTACATCGAGTTTCTTAAATTTGGAAAAAATCTATTGAAAAAATGGGGAATATCCATTTTGGTAAAATACCGTTATGGATTGGGCGCCAGTGGGTTTCACAGACGGGCGGACAGACGGACGGACGGACGGACGGACGGACGGAAAGACGAACGAACGCCCGGAAAGACGGACAGACGGCCGGGCGGACAGACGGACGGGCAGACAGACGGACGGACGGACGGACAGACGGACGGGCGGACAGACGGACGGGCGGACAGACGGACGGGCGGACAGACGGACGGGCGGACAGACGGACGGGCGGACAGACGGACGGGCGGACAGACGGACGGGCGGACAGACGGACGGGCGGACAGACGGACGGGCGGACAGACGGACGGGCGTGGACGAACGGACGGGCGGAAGGACGGACGGGCGGACGGACGGACGGGCGGACGGCGGAGCCTGGGGCGGCGGACGGACGGGCGGACTGACGGACGGCGGGTCGACGGACGGCGGACCGGACGGACGGGCGGACAGCCGGCGGGCGGACAGACGGACGGGCGACAGACGGACGGGCGACAGACGGACGGGCGGACAGACGGACGGGCGGACAGACGGACGGACGGACAGACGGACGGACAGACGGACGGGCGGACAGACGTACGGGCGGAAAGACGTACGGGCGGACAGACGTACGGGCGGACAGACGGACGGGCGGACAGACGGACGGGCGGACAGACGGACGGGCGGACAGACGGACGGGCGGACAGACGGACGGGCGGACAGACGGACGGGCGGACAGACGGACGGGCGGACAGACGGACGGGCGGACAGACGGACGGGCGGACAGACGGACGGGCGGGCTGACAGACGGGCGGGAAGACGGACGGGCGGACTGACGGACAGGCGGACTGAGGGACGGCGGACAGACGGACGGGCGGAGAGACGGACGGGTGGACAGACGGACGGGCGGGCAGACGGACGGGCGGGCAGACGGACGGGCGGACGGACGGACGGGCGGATAGACGGAATGGCGGACAGACGGACGGGCGGACAGATGGACGGACGGACAGACGGTTGCGGACGGGCGGCGGACGGACGGGCGGGCGGACGGACGGACGGACGGACGGACGGAGGGCGGACGGGCGGACGGGCGGACGGGCGGACGGACGGACGGACGGACGGGCGGACGGACGGACGGGCGCACGGACGGACGGGCGGACGGACGGACGGCGGACGGGCGGGGGACGGACGGACGGGCGGACGGACGGACGGGCGGACGGACGGACGGACGGGACGGGCGGACGGGCGGACGGAACGGACGACGGACGGACGGGCGGACGGGCGGATTTGCAGGGCGGACGGGCGGACGGGCGGACGGGCGGACGGGCGGACGGCGGACGGGCGGACACGGGCGGACGGACGGGCGGACAGACGGACGGCGGACAGACGGACGGACGGACAGACGGGCGGGCAGACGGACGGCAGACGGACGGGCGGACAGACGGACGGGCGGGCAGACGGACGGGCGGGCAGACGGACGGGCGGGCAGACGGACGGGCGGGTAGACGGACGGGCGGGCAGACGGACGGACGGACGGACGGACGGACAGACGGACGGACGGACGGACGGACGGACAGACGGACGGACGGACAGGCGGACGGGCGGACGTACAGACTGACGGGCGGATGTTTTGATAGAAACCCTTTTTCGGTGACTGGGGCCCCAAAAGATGTATTGCGTTGAAATCTTGTAATCCATTTTCGGCAGCATTACATAACTTTCTCTGTACTACGTATATTTTTCCGTATATTCGTACGTATTCTAGGACCATTCTTGGAATGGTGCAGCTAAATTCGTACCATTCGTAGCCAAGTAAAAGTGCAACGCTAAGAAGTGTAACGCTAGCCTACGTGCCCTTCACTTTAAGTAACCGACTTTTCTTTCTATCAGTGGTAGGAAAAAACACATTTTTATCGTAAAACATTTACTTAATTTATCATTGTAATGGAAGTACGTAACAATATGCGGAATGCAGTTAAGTAGTTAAACACAAAAAACTTAGATGTGTAGTTCAGTTTTTTAAATACTGAATATAAATGATTTAAGTAATCTCAAAATCATTTAAGTAGAAGTGATTCATATATTAAAATATACGAATCTCAACTATTAAACTTGTATATACATTTAGATTAAAAATGTACTGCTCCTGTATTTTTCTTCTCCTTCGGTATTTTTTGTGTATGTGGCAGCATGTGTAAAAACACAGTCACTCAAGTGTTTTGTTTTTATGTTAGAATATATTAATATGTTCACTACGAGTGAGTTATTACATATTTCTAAAGCATTGCGAAAACGACCTTTCATCTTCTTAGTTTCCTTGGGAGAGAGTAGCGTCCCAAGACATTTTTAAATGAACAACGGAGTATTATTATTAGTGGAGTACTTCTCGTGCTCGGAAGTGTGAAAAGTTTTCGTGCTCGAACAATAAGGACTTCATACAATAGTTTTTGCGATCGGAGATACAGCGTCCTAGCGCGGACGGTTGCTCTATCCAAACCACCATAACCACAACAAGATTTGATGAGAAAAAATCAAATCGATTTCCCCTAATTAAAATTTTAAATAAATATGATAATATTAAAAACATTGATTGGCAGACTTAAATTGTAAAGAGTTCGCTTCGTTTATTTCCGTACAAAGTTCAAATTGTTTTTGTGGAAGTAAGCCCTTCAAAACAACGAAAGTTCCAACAAGAAGTTTATTAATAAAAACAAAGGAAAGTTTAGTAAAATGAAAGAGATTTAACCGTACTTGCTGTAAGAGAAAAATATTAACGAATCTTCACGTAAAATTAATGAAGAGGTAGAAGAAACATGGCAAAACTTATTTAAAAAGTAAGGAGAAGTTGGAGAAAAAGTATGGAGTAAACGAAAGTGAATTAGATACTGAACCAGAAAACGAAACACAAGTGATTAAAGAAGGAAAGAATAATGGGAAGAGGAGAAAATATCCTGTAATGAGGAAAAGTGGTTGATGACTTGTGCGTACAGAGTAAAACGATAGAAGAGGGGAGGCAAGGATAGAGGTAAGGTACGTTTAGTATGATACTCGTTTATATGATTGTATACACTGAGGAGGTAGGAGGGTTGAAAAACGAAAATGAGGGAAGGAGAGAAGTAAAATAATCCGGACAAAGTATGTAGTTAAACAATAAAGTAGGTAAAGGAGCACAAAGCTGCACTGTTGATTATAATGAACAAATAGTATATTTATACAGAAATAGCAGTACACTTCATATTTATGAGTGGAAGAGGTAGAAATTAATGAATTGGAAAATTAAGATATAAGGTAATTGAAAAAGATAACACGTGAAAAAAGCACGAGAGAAAAGTTGAAAGAGAGAGTTGTATCGTAGCCTAATTGTTGACTGTTAGGAGAATATGACGATTATAAAAAAAATAGGCTAATCGCAATGACATACATAAGGAAAGTTGTAAATAAATATGCATATAAATAAATATTGACTAACCAACGTATCTGACTCTTCTTTCCAAACGGAGGGAAATATATTTATAGCCTGATAAATTAACTTTTGCAAGTTCCAATTCGCAAGTGCCAAGGCGTTATTCTTAATATTGATGACATAAACAGGATAGAACTGTAGTTTTGGGCAATATTTTACTTATACAAATATCAAAATTACAAAAATAAAAAAATCTACACAACTACATTTACTCTACAGAAACAACCCAAGAACATACCAAGGCTGATCATGAATGACAATTGTTCCCATCTTTTGCTCTGAGTATACCATGCTTCGCTTTCATGCATTTCATGATTATCATTAACCAGCTAAGAGTGCAAAATAACATTTCTTACTAGAAAAATTAGCAAGCAAATTCTGCATGAAAATCCATTTTTCCAAATCCAAATTTTTCATGAAGCAGAATGAAATAGTTACAATAATCCACATTGGTTTTTTATAACTACCAGACAGTACTTCTTACCAAAATAGCATTGTTTTTTGTCCTCTTGAGATTGTTCGCGATTGTGATATCTTCTTCTTCAGATACAACTTTCTCAATCCTAATAGCATATTCTTGAATTTCTGAACTCAACATTTTTAACATTTTCTTCACCTGCAACACAGACAATTATTTGCAGTGTTTAAAATTGTACATTAATTGAAATAAAAGGTTGCAAAATGTATTTTAGTATTCATATGTTATTCTCAAATCAAAGGTGTATGGGATTCATTGAAATATGCTATAAGCAATTGTTCTTATCCTGGAATATCAGTTGTTCTAATTCCATATAATACAAATTAATATTTGGAACATTTTGAAAAGTGAAATGTAAACTTAATGACCAAATTTAAAGAACTGTTCAGTTTTATTTGGAAGGGTGCAATTAAGGTGAGAATCCTTACAGCGCACACTGGGAACAAAACTCGAAAAGCTGGTCACAAAATGAAAACGTTATTATAATATAAGGAAAATCGTCACCTCCCGCGATAGAAACATACACTACATTTACGATAAGAATAATGACCTTATTAGTTGACGCTCTCAGAAACACGAAATAATCAATCAAAAGTGACATAAAACTGGCAGAACTCGATAACTAATTCTTTTTTCTTCTTTGAAATGTTCACATACCAAAGCGAACCCAACGTTGTTGAATAATTCCCGTGTTTCAGATTGGAAGAGAAAAGTAGTAAAACGTTCATTGTGTCACCATGCGCGACCCAGACTTTTCAAAACAGAAATAAAAACGATTTTAGTTTTCTTTCCTCTTTGTAATGTCGCTGATAAACTTAGAAATAGATGCAATTTTAATAAATACATTTTTAAAAATGTTTTAAAACTTACAAATCGATTCCCAAAATGTTGAATTATTCCCGTATTTCATGACGCATGAGAAAAGTGTACTAGAACGTTCGTTAGAACACATTGACACTGCTGTCAACAGTGACACTGCTGTCAACACTTTTCCCCATAGCACGTCATACGCAGTTTTTAACTGTTTTTTTTGACGTAAAATAAAATAAATAAAAAAGAAATAAAAACTATTTTAATTCTTTCTTATTTATAATGCAATTCCTGTAGACTTTTCGTTAGAATTCTCTGTTGGCAACCCAAAACTCTTGTCAAAACTGAAGTAAAAAATATTTTCTTCCTTTTTGTAATGGTCAAGTATAAGCAAAACGAACACAAAAATGTTGAAAAATTCCCGTGCTACATATCACATGAGCATAGTGTGACAGAACTTTCATTATAACCCCTCGTTCGCAATCTAGATCGCAACCAGTTGACCGATCTGAAATAAACGTGGCTATGAAGAAAGATGAACCATAAACTGAATATGCAATGGTAAATGGGGCTTCGATATACTCATATGCTTGAAGGATGGTGAAATAAATTTGATGATTGAAATAATTTTTACATAAAACCAGTCCGTCAATGTATTCTGTTTTAATTCGAATAACAATTAGTAGGACTTTCGTTCGAACTCTTTGTTGTCTATTCAGAACGTTTGTCGTAGCATTGAACGGCCTGATAGCTGTGTTCAAATATTGGGCTTGTGTTTTTTCAACTATATGAATATTTTTTTGATTTTTACAAAAAATGGGGAACTAGAATTCATTGATCGCTATTCAAATCTCATTTAATATTTCGATTTTTCCGATTTTTGCCTGCAGCCTGTTTTATTTTTTCGCCATACTACGTACGTATTAAAGAGAACTAATTGAAATCGTGCGGCAGAAATAGGTGCTTTTTAGGCAAAACTCTTATTGTCGAGTCTTCGTAACGCCAAAGTGGATCAATCCTATTCCTGTATGTACTAAATTACTTCCTCTAAGATGTTGTGTATTCAGAAACCACGTTTTGTGGGTCCTTGATGCCGAAACATCTATTGACGGCAAAACGTCTGCCGTCTGCCCGTCGGTCCGGCCGTGGTCAAACCTAGCGCTTAAAGGGTATAACCGAATAAGGCGCTGAAAAGTGCCCCAAAACCAAATCGATAATCATGAAGCTCATATGAAAGAGAATACAAAATGACGTAGATTCACAAAAAAAAAAAAAATCAGCATCCGAGGTCAATCTGTTGCAGAGATACGAGAAACATGTTTTGCATGTTTTTTAATTCTCAGCATCTATTGCGTGTATCAGGCTGAAAAAAATTGCAGAGACGGGGAAACATAGTTCAATTTGAAGGTATTTTTGTCACCGAATTTCGACGCCAAATGTATATAGAAAAAGTAAATTAATTTTTGAAATACATTTTCGATGTGATAACGTTAAAGTACTGTCTAAATTTTCCCCCTTAAAATGGGTGTTTCAACATTTAATAACATTTTTTTCAGATTTTTAAACAATATGGACAGAAGTAAAAAAATTAAAATCAATTTTTTCATTTTATAGTTTGGTTTATGCTTTGGTTTCGGAGCACTTTCCACTCCTGCGAGTCCCTACGAGTTTGAATCAATATTTTGAAAGTGTAGAGTTCGTTACATGAAAGCTCAATTACATTTTCAAATTTCGAATAAATCGAATTTAAAAAATAAATACTTTCTCTGCCTTCTATTTTTGAAAGAGAATGTATTTATCTCTGTCAGCAATGACAACAATAGTACGCACGTAGAAAACTCCAGGACGAGGAGAGAATCTTTCAAGCACTCTTCAATATCTTTACGTGAGGCATTTCTGAATTAGTATAAGACAAACTATGGTTATTGCTAAAAAAAATCACAACAAATTTAAAAGAAAACTTTTTCAAAATTAACCAAATATGTTTTCGGAAAGAATTTCAAGAAAATTGGTAGATTTGTAAAAAATTGTAAAATCAGCAAAATGTGTAAAATACATAATACTGTACAAAATATGTGACGAAAAAAATTTAGATATTTGTTAAGATTTCAACAGTTCGCCGAGATCACAAATTTCAGAACAGTACATAGAAACATATGTAATTACATTAGAATCCGGACTCTAGCCATGAGATCGTCGGGCAATGCCGCGAAAGAGGATTTTTTACATTACTGAAGATTTTCTGTTTTCTACATTTGTCTATAGAATTATATTTATCCAATTTCAGTGTATGATATGGCGTTGGATTCTGGAGACATATCGCCTGCGTGCTATTTTACCACTTTTTCAAATTTGTCCGAAAGTACGAAAACAGTTTTAAAATTAGCTTCGGCGATTTTACTTGGGAAGACAGATTCATGAGGTGAAATCTATCAAGGAGACAAATGCCGTTTTGAGATGAAAAATCAAGTCGCAGGATAAAAGAGCGTAATCTCGGCTCATTCTTTCTGGTAGTGGAATGATAACGGAAGATCTTAGAAGTAAAATGTATGTAAAATAAGATGTTAGGACGTGGAATATTGGTGCTATCTACACAATTAGTTCAATTTTCTTTTTGAAATCCGTTTCCAAATCGGAATCGATATTTTGAGTAATGCCTCAAATCATTTTTTAATGGTATTCGAAGGTAGACGGAAATATGTGAACGAGATACATCGTTACAAAATACGACTATTACAGATGATACGAAACCGTTTGGTTGTGTTACAGCATCACTAGTTTGATATGTGGAGAAACAAAATTTGTGATTGAAAGGGACGAAAGCATAAACCGACTGGCCGGCTTGCCTGCCTAAAGGTTCGGCCTCCTTTTGCGCCGCAGGCCGCCGGGAGCGGGAAGGGGGGGGGGAAGGTGTTTTCCCAATTTCACATTACGCCGCTCCAAATTATCCGATTTGCATGATTGACACGGCGTTGGATTCAGGAAGCACGTCGTCATCGCGCTATAAGACCACATTTTTTTAATTTCTTCCGGGAACTATGAAAAAAGTTTTAAAAAAATTTTGAAATCTTTTTTGAAAAACGGCTTCGTAGCGTAAATTCTATTTTAAAAAGGAGTGCAATGCCGCTTACAGTACAAAAATTGGACCATTTCTTCAGACATCGGCCTAGTAAATTTTGCTTATTTTGGTGCTGCCACGTGGTGGCGACATATTGAACTAGTGTCGGTACATTTAGCCTTAAGTTCAGTGCTTTGAAGCGTGTGGCTTCCAATCTCACGCCGAAGTTAAACAGTGTAAGATGTGTAACTAAATGATCAACATTGAATATTTATGTATTTGTGCCAGTGACTTATGTGGTAATGAATAAACGTGTTTTGTGCAATCACGTCTACATTCAATAAAAGCCGGAAGCAGTCCTGGTAACCTGAAATCCGTCAACTGTAAAAAAAAAAACTGAGCCATCAAAAGGGTTACAGACTGACAAGTACAAACAACCAAAATAAAATAGAGTCCTCTAATTCATCCTTAGTGCAAAGCAGTCTGTACAATGAGTACTTTTTGCGTAATTTTAGGGAAAATACAGGCAATTTTGAAACAATTATTTTCCCAAAAGCAGGTACAATTAAAAAAATCATCGTATATAGCTAAGGTTGCAAAATAAAATGGCGGTGGCCTCATTTTTGGCGATCTCCCTGTATTTTCGAAAATTACAAAAAATTGACATTGCAAAGTACAATATTGATGAAAGCCTTTATGGCATCAGTTTTAAAATATACCTTTAAAATAATCTACACATTTTTGAAAAATGAGTAATTTTTCGAATGACATTTTTGCTTGAAGTTAATGCAATTTATTTTAAAAATTGACAAAATTGCTTCAAATTGTTTCTTCAATATTTTCCTCAGAGGAATTGCCGCCTAAGGCGGCTCCACAGATTCGGCAAGTAGCAAGCTTCCGAGCAGCTCTCGCCCAATCCCGAGCAGCTGATGTGCTCCGCGAATGTTCGCGTCCTTCGATGTATCGAAAAAACGACACGCGGTGGGTAGAGCGAGCACCGAATGTTGATTGCTCGGCAAACAGTAAGCAAGTCATCCACACTACGCGCGATTCGGTGAGCAGTAAGCTTGCTACTCGCCGAATATCGAATGTGTGGAATCGCTTTACGAAATGCCGCATGTCTCATTTCCAGCGCACTCTCTGTATTTTAGAAAATTCCAAAAACATTACATTGCAGAACTGAAATATGTTTGAGATTTCCCTCTTAATTAAATCGGTTATTTAAAACTAGAAACGGAAAAGTTCATTTGACTGTAAACCTGGTGGGGTTTGGGTACCATGAATGGCATGATAACCATTCTCAACGCAAACGCAGATCCTCAGTTTGATATTATAACCGTTATAAAGGCGAAGGAGTATGCGCTATATTAGCACAGCTAGTTTAGATTAGAATAAAATCTAGATATCCGAAAGGAATTTTAAGAAAATCATAAGTAATGTCATGAGAAGTGCTGTGATAGCTGGTAAATTCAGGACTCGCGTAGCGAAAGACCGGAGTGAGCTCCTTGCTCACAATCTGCTTGACGGCCCTAAGCGAGACACATTGCGTCCATGGCAATTAAAACGCGTCTGATATGTCTCACTGCAATATATTGTAGTCGCGCGACAGCGATCCTTTTCTGAGCCTGCACTGACCTGCAGTATATATTGTTATGTCGGGGCATAATGAAGGAGCTGGAAGAGTCGCATGCGTGCGTTAAATTTTGTTTTAATATCGTCAAAAGTGTTACAGAGATCTTCAGATGTATTCAACAAGCATTTACCGATGAATCTAAGAGCCGTTCCCAGTTAATTGATTGGTAAAACCGATTTAAATCGGGAAGAACGTCAACTTCTCCCCGATCAAAAACAGGCAGGTTGTCAGAACGTCAAAGTCAAGCTTATTGCTTCTTTTCGACTGACAATGGCTGATTCATTGTGAATACGTCCCTAAAGGACCAACAGTTAATAAAAACTACTATGTGAATGTGTTGAAGAGGTTGAGGCGCGCTGGTATGCGGAAAAGACCTGAATTATGGAAGGATCGAAAAATCCAATACCACCGTGCCAAGGCGCTGGCGCACGCATTAGGCGAAAGATGTCACACAGGTGATGCCGCAGCTTTCCTATTCTTCAGATGTTGCTAGAGCCCACTTTTCCCTGTTTCCAAGATTGAAATTCACCTTGAAAGGCCACCGGTTTGACACATTCGAGAACATCGAGACATATTTATACAAGGAACCTTAAGGCGACACCGAAAGCAGTTGAGAGCAATTGGAGAGTCTCTGAGGGCAATTCAAAGCTGAAGAAACTCTGGAAGCGGTGTGTGGCTAGGCAAGTGAGCCACTTTCAAGGCGATAAATACGATTGAGATGTATACTTCAATATAAACTTCTTATTTGAACAGTCTGTTCTGTACACACCTTGTACACATAAGGCAACCAACGTAAAAAAAGGGTTAACTGTTAAATGGAAAAGGAATTAGCTGCGTCCAGTCTTTCAAAAATAGTGGTAAAAGAATTGTATACTCGTATGGAAAAATTAATAAACTAAAATATCCAGGATATCAATGAATAATATTATCACAGAAGATTGGTTAACCTATTTTATTAATTTATAAAAAGATCGTATAAATGATAACATTTTAATGAGCGACTTCCAAACTTATGAATCGAGAAAATATGTACGTTTAATTAAATACGACGAATTGGAAATTATTCTAAACTCATTTCATAATAATAAAATACCAGGCAGAGATGGAATAAATTTGGAACTTCTGAAATATGCGTCTGAAAGAGTAAAACAGCGTCTTCTGAATATATTGATCTCACCTGGACAACATACAATGTTCCGACGGAGCAATACTGAGTTTATAATTTATTATCTGTCTACTTCTACATAGTACTTTGTGTGTGTGTGTGTGTGTGTGTGTGTGTGGCGTGTTTTTTAACAATATTCTTATTTTTTAAATGTACAATACAAGTTTTTGTGAATATACAAACATAAAAAACCTCGCCTTAAATAATAAAATAAGACAAAATTTACAGAGATGCAATAAGCATATTTCCATTGGCAAATATATAATTCCATAAATAAATTCATACTTAATTTACACAGCAACTGTTTTAATGCATTATTTCAGTTAACTTGATTATGTAATTA
Source organism: Teleogryllus occipitalis (assembly GCA_011170035.1). Lineage (NCBI taxonomy): Eukaryota > Metazoa > Arthropoda > Insecta > Orthoptera > Gryllidae > Teleogryllus > Teleogryllus occipitalis. Next base: position 19,127 of record BLKR01004885.1, on the reverse strand, counting down.
TCATAATTTTAAAATCCCAATCTTTATCTTGTGTTTGAAAATATTCAAGCATTTACTATTTTTCAGAGTTATCGGTAATTGATTATATATTTGAGGCCCAATGTTCTTGATATTAGAAATTTATGAATTTTGTTTTTTTATTTGATTAGTAGCTTTGCTACGTGTACTGTAATTGTGAAATATACTATCAGTTAAATTATTTCCGCTTTTGAATTAGAATATTTGTAGTATTTTTTATATAAAGAGATGTAATGGAAAAATGTTTAATTGTTTATAAAGAGGAAGTGAAGAATCAGTCTAATTTTTTATAGATAATACGGATAAATTTGTTTTGAGTTATTCTTAGTTTCTTAATATACGTCTTGAATGTGCCTCCTCATATAATGATTCCATATTGGAATTTTGAATTTTTTAATGCGTAATATTGAATTCTAAATGTATGGATATTGCGAAATTTTCGTAGATAATAGAATTTTCTTAAATTACCCCTTAAATATTTTTGTACACTCATTATATGATTTTTACAAGTCATTTTATTATCAATTATTATTCCTAAGAATTTGAAATATTTGACTTTCTCGATTATTTCACACTTGCATGTCAGCTTTTGAATACAATTAAGATCATCATCCCGTTGCAAGGCCGACGGGACCTGCCAGCCCCTTGCGTTGATGCGGGGTGGGGTGGGGGGTACTGAAGGTCGGGGCCAGCCGCACGACGGATTCCCAGGAACTAGAAGTCGCCGTGCAAGGTAACCTTTTATAGACAAAAAGATCGACGCGGAAACAATAGCCACACACCGCAAAAATTGTATATTTTAAAGGATAAACACGTGCATTTACAATAAACAATAAACAATAAATAATACACGTATGACTAGATTGTTTACTAAAAGTAAAATTAAATTATTCATTGATTACTTGATGCAGGAGTCGTGGGAAGCGGTTTATAATACTGTTGATACAAACGACAAATATAATTCTTTTTTTTCAACTCTTTCAATTCATTTTAACACTTGCTTTCCTCTTCAAAAACGAAAATTAAATATTTCACGGAAAAGCAATTCTTGGATAACACAAGGAATTAGGACATCTTGTAAAAACAAGCGAATTCTTTCTTTCATTTCTAAACGTCATGACGTATCTCAAGATTTCCTTATCTACTTTAAAAAATACAAAACATTGTTACGAAAAGTCATAAGGCATGCTAAAATCATGAAAAACGATCAGGATATTTTGAACTCAAATAATAAAACAAAAGCAATGTGGAATATAATAAAAAATACTACCAAATCAACTAGAAAACCCGTAGAGAACGTTGTTTTAAAATATAACGATATAAATGTAAACGATCCGGCAACAGTGGCTAGTCTCTTTAACCAATACTTTTCGAGAATTGCTGCCGATCTCACTAAGGGTCTTCAGCCACAAAATTCAAAAACAGATAGTTCACCCAAAATTTTAGACACAATGTTCGTTTCCGAAACTTCTTCCTATGAAGTTCTCAAAATAATCGATAAACTAAAAAATAAATATTCGTCCGGTTTAGATGAATTCCCAGATTCTTTGTTAAAGACTTGTGCGTATGCCATTATACACCCGTTAACTCACATATTTAATGCATCTTTATGCACTGGAACGTTTCCAGATATTTTCAAAACAGCTAAAATTAAGCCGCTCTTCAAAAAAGGCAACAAAAATGAAATTCAAAATTATCGGCCCATTTCTCTTCTATCAGTTTTTTCAAAAATATTAGAGAGACTTTTTTACGTACGAATGGAAACCTTTCTCACTAAACACGACGCGCTTTCAGATTGCCAACATGGATTTAGAAAATCAAAATCAACGGAAACAGCTATATTTTCTTTCCTTAAAGATGTCGCCTCATCATTAGATCAAAACGAGGCACCTATTGGATTATTTTTAGATCTCTCAAAAGCTTTTGACATCATTGATCATGACATTTTACTTTCAAAATTACCTTCATATGGAATCCGTGGTATTGCTCTAGATTGGTTATGTTCGTACCTTAAACAACGATCTCAGAGAGTTGAAATACCTTACTGGAATGATGGAACATTACGTACGCACCTTTCCGACTCTTTGCCCATTGCATGTGGAGTTCCTCAAGGATCGATTTTAGGCCCTATTCTGTTCCTACTTTACGTAAACGATATGCCCTCGACGATTCGAAACGGAAGAACGGTTCTCTTTGCGGATGATACGAACATCCTTTGCAATAAAGAAACCGTAAATAGTACAATATCAGATGTTTCAAATTGGTTCCGAAATAACAAATTAATAGTAAACGAAAAGAAAACGGTTTTAATGCAGTTTTCCATTTCAAATAAACAATTCTGTGCTCCATTGAAAATGAACAATGTACCATTGACTGATGTTAAGGCAACAAAATTTTTAGGTCTCTCAATTCAGTCAAACCTTAAATGGAACGTCCATTTAAATGAATTGAACACAAAATTAAGTTCATTATGCTACGCGTTCAGAATTCTTGCAAATTCAGTCAGCCTTCATACTGCTCGTTGTGTATACTTCGCGAATGTTCATTCCCGCCTGAGATATGGCATAATATTCTGGGGAAATACATCGTATAGCTCCCAGACTTTTAGATTACAAAAACGAATTGTACGAATAATAACCAAATCCCACCCACGTGATTCATGTAAGCCTCTCTTCATTAATCTAGGAATTCTACCATTACCGTGTCTTTTTATTTACGAATCAGTGGTTTTTGTAAAAAATGACTTGCTTAAGGGCGGGAATATATTTTCAAAAAATGCCGAAGTCTATTACTATAACACTCGACGTAGAAATCATATTCATCAGGAGACAGTATCAACAGCTCATTACAAAAAATTCACATACAATACATGTACATTATTTTACAACACTTTGCCAGATGACATTAAACGATTAAATTCAATAGAAAAGTTTAAATCCCAAGTGAAATCGTTTCTGCTGCATAACTGTTTCTATACAATTAGAGACTATACTGAGCATCACAAGAAAAGTAACATTAATTTTAACAATGATACATAATGCATTAATTACCATTTGGACTGTATAAATGAGTATAAACAACCTGTAACAACTATTGTACTACAGCTTCCGGGTCAATGACCCCCATCTCGATCAGGTTTTTCGTCCAGTTTCCCTGATCCATTGAGCAAATGCTGAGATGGCCCCTTGTTTTGCTTCTGGACATAAATGTAACTTCATTTTCTGTGCACGTCTTCTAGAATTCAGTGGGAAATACAATTATTCAAATTATCATTTCCATGTTGTCGCGGCAGGAAGTAATAAGAGCCAAAATTTATTGCTTATTTTTCCTTGAAAATAGATTTTATTACATGGGAGTTTTTTTTGTTTGTTTTTTTCTCCCTTTCAAAATTCAAAATTTATTGCTTATTTATCCTTGAAAATAGATTTTATTACATGGGAGTTTTTTTTGTTTTTTTTCTCCCTTTCAAAATTCAAAATTTATTGCTTATTTATCCTTGAAAATAGATTTTATTACATGGGAGTTTTTTTGATTTTTTTTCTCCCTTTGAAAAATTCAAAATTTAAGTAGTATATGACTTAGTGTAGGGATCACAGAATTTTGAAAATGTGCACACAATTCACTTTTCCCCATAGCACGTCATACGCAGTTTTTTAACTGTTTTTTTGACGTAAAATAAATAAAAAAATAAAAAAAAATAAAAAAAATAAAAAAAATAGTGTTAACTATACATTGCCAAATTTATGTAATATTAGAACATTAATAATGAAAAAACTGTGCCGCTAGCCGAATTCGTTTATTACGCTCCATGTAGTCACAGAGGTTAAGCGAATTCGAGACTCGTGGGTTCCTGGTTGGGTGACCGGCTAGGAACCCCGGAATCTAACGGCGTTGAGCCCCCGGCCGAAAGTCGCTGACTGACTGCAACGTGACGAGACTTGACAAATATAGTAATTACTCAGTATCGGAGGATTATTCGTCCTAAATGACAATTTTCATTGAAAAATTTGGAGCCATTTTTAAGAAAATGGCGTTTAAGCTTTACTGTAAATGCAAAATTTGAAACTTTTACGCAGAAAAGTTTGACTTTCCAAAAAACTTCATTTGAAGTAATTCGAGGTACTTTAACTCGTAAATGCAATAGTGCTTTCAAATCAGCGAAAAAGTGCATATTAACTGCGTGAGAGATATAAAAAAAATACATTTTGTAATTTTTGTAAAAAAAAACAACTAAGGAATGCAGCAAAATATCTTTGTCGTTTTCAACAATGCAATTAGTACCCGTTGACAACATCTGAAGAAAAAAATAGGAGCCCTTTTTTTTGGAGAAAATGGCGTTTCCGAAAATATGGAATTTTGAACTCATTTTAACAGAAAACTATTGAGTTTTCGAGAAACTTTGACATTATTGAAAGCATGTGTACTCAAATACAATAAAGTGAACAAATCGCCGCTAATGCGAATATTAACGACATGAGAGATCAGTAAAAAAATTACATTTTTGAAATTTTGGAAAAAATAATAGAGCAAATGTTGTTAATCATCTTATAGAATGAATTTAGTACTATCGCTACCAAAAATTTAAAGAAATTTGTAGCTGTTTTTGAGAAAATCTTGCTTTTGTAATTTTTTAAAATTGCAAATATTGCGCGAAAACAACTAAAATTTTCAAAAAAGTGTACATGACCTTTATGAAAGAGCTAATTATGGACAGTAAATTTCAATTGAAGGAAAAATCACTATCTTCAATTTTGTAGTTGTAAGAAAACGCCGAAAAATTCAAAATTTGGCAATTTTCGAAAATTTAAAGTCAACCGTAAAAATCGGACTTATGCCAACTTTTTCAAGCGTATTTTGCTCTATTATAACATGAAATTTAAAGAAAAAGTTGGAGCCATTTTTGAGAAAATTTTGAAAATGTTTGGAAGGCTTCACGTAATGTACCCTCAAATTTTGAAGAAAGTTTTTCAAAATCGCAGCGCCATGAGTCGAGCCAGATCGACCGGAGATTATCCATTATGATAAAAAACCTACGTATGCTTTAGGCGCTAGTGTTGTTCACAAATGGACAAACAGACGGACGTTTTGAAAAAAAACAACAACACTTTTTCGATATCAGAGAACCCCATAACGTGTATATCCGTTAAAAGCTGGAAATCGTGTTTACGCAACATTACATATATTTCTTTACACTACGTATATACTCCGTACTTTCAAGTACTCCGTACTACGTATAACCTCCGTAGTTTCATCAGAGTTAATGTTACATCAGTCATTGTCAATTTAATATTTTCTTGAAGAATCAGGTCTCACTCCCGACCCGAAATATAGAAAGTCGATAAGACAAAGTTGTCAACTGCCCATTCTGCGGCGAAACGTCTCGCTCCGACGAGCATTCAGCAGTTTGGCAAGCTCTGGCAAAATGGTGCAAAATATTACCATGATAGCAAGATTTAATGCAGTAAGAAATCAGATACTGCATGCTCCGACATTCGCCTGGTATTCGCCTCGACATTCGCCTCGATCAGAGAAACCACGGAAAACTACCGATCAGATCAGCCGTCCGCTAGGAATCTCATCCAAACAGCGACAGAACTGGACCCAGCCATTTGACTAGTGTCGAAAATCCTGCCAACGTTGGGAGTCAAACCCCAGAACCTCCCGGTTAGAAGCACTGCAGTGACATCAATTGGTGCCCTGAGTCACATTTCCTGGTGCTGAAAAGTAATATTGATGGTACTTTTATGCAGTAAAATAGATGCATAATTCTCTAATCAATTTTAGTTTCTGTAGGAAAATAAGAATTTCAACATTCTTCATGAAAATTGTTTTGTCGGTAATATTGTGGTCGAAGAAATTAAAAGCATGCTCAAAAAAAACTATTTATTTAAGAAGTCACAAGTGAATAAACAATATTTAATTGGCTTGTTCTACGTTGAACGTGTGCCCAACTTTCAATTTGCCCTCGATTTGCAAAATTTCAATTTGCTGAATTCGGTGTATTAAAATTGGTGTATAGACTTCTATTTTTTTTTGTTGGAGACATCTTTTAAACAACATTCTTTAACTCAGAATAGTCCTTCGGGAGGCTCTTATATGATATTTATGTATTTAATGTGTACAAGCTGATGGGCAGCCAAACTGTGATTGAAAAATTTGAGTTTTAGTAAGGTCTAAAGACGATCCCCTCCTATCCAGAAAGGTTTGTAATTTGAATATACCTATTTCTTACTTTTAACGTATGGTTCTGGTTGATAATGAACCAGTCACAGGTGACATTGAAAGTTTTAGCACGCTTATAATAGACATGGTCATGAAATCAATATAGATTGTCTCAACCTTGTTTATTGGAACTATAATATAAATGACATAAAAGAAGCTACCTGACGTGAGAACTGAGAAACAAAACCCCTTACGTAACGTTTTTCACACCGACCTGCAAAGTATAACTATTCCATGGTTCACCAAATATTGAACAGATAAACTAGGCCCCAAAGAATTCACAGGTTGGGAATAATATTTCTCCCCTGGTGCTGCCGTGTTTTTAACTACCAACTTAAGTGAGAACTATCGCTGGGCAGTACTGTATAACGTTACGTTTCCCAATGATGATAGCGAAGTACGAGTAAATAAATATAGCTTACTTTTTTGAGTTCAGAGATATTGCTGACCAATAGGTTGTCCCATTTTTCAGGCAACCACAGCGAAGAATGTTGCTCCAATTGCCCCCTGGCGACCTTGAAAAAATAAGATAACATATTATTTAACTGACAAGATATTTGCGGTGAAAATGTTAATCCCTTCTTTCTGTTTATACGTGCACTACCATTCCGCGCTGAGCCAGCGACCAGTTCACATCGTGCTCCGCACAACTCAGAACGTTTCAACTTGAATCAGTGACTTAAAGTTTGTGTACCATACAGATAAATTAAACCTTACAAGTGCAGTGAATCGAGCTAAAGCCCTGCCATTGATTTTTCAATATTAATAGCAGTTTTCAACCACCGAGCCCTGACCTAGGTCAGAGCATACTGGGAGCCATAGCGCTCCTGTACAACACAGCCGACATGGAAGTCACCTATGACCAACTCGGGGATCAACACATCCTCGCAGATTCATCAGGCTGCTCCTTCAATCACATCAATGGACCCAGCCAGAACCTGTAGGCAACAAACCTCGTACATGGAAACGGTACTCCAGCCTCCGACCCAACACAAGGCTTCAGTAATGTCAGTCATACCAACGCGGCCAACGGTCTGCTTCGCGGCCAAGCAAGCCACGACCCCGCCAACATCAACGGCAGTGATAAGACCAGTAACAGTGTAAAAAGAGGCCACGGAGAGAGTACCCCCTAGGCAGCCCATCTAAAAAACAACCCAGCAGCAGTGAATACAATGTACCTGTTAGCAATCTATTGCATATCTATATGCTCCTCTTGAAAAAAATAGTGACCAAGACAAAAGATTCAATAACCTGGACGATGAGGAAACACACGAAGTCGACAATATAAAAATTCACCCCATATTTGTGAACGACATTCCGAACATTAATCATTTCAACAAAGAGGTTAAAAAGCAAACTACCGCTCAATTCACCTCTGACACGGTAAACAACAAAATTAAGCTATCTTTTAAGTACATAGTAACGGACTTTAGAAAGGCCATTAAATATCTATTAAGCACAAATAGACAATTCCACTCTTTCAAGGTTCCCAAGAACAAGAAATTCTCAGTAGTTTTCAAAAACATTCACCAGTCAGTAACTCAGGAAGAGGTATACAAGACTTGTTTCCAACGTATCCTTCACTGATTAGTGTCTCAAGATTATATAAAGAGAATATTGCCATTTCGGTTATTGCAGCAGAGTTCGACGGGCAACAAAGTGTAGAGGAATTGTTAAAAATTAATGCAATGTGTAACCTGTGTGTCAAAACTAAAAAAAAAGACGTAAAACAATGTGCCAATTCAATGTTTGAGTGTCTGAACTTACGCCATACAAGAAATAACTGTAATAATGAAATCATATTTACAAAAGACCATTACACGGTAAAATGTCCCCAAAAAAACTTAACACCAACATGCCACAACTGCAAGGACCTGCACCGTGCGAACATTCGGTCCTCAGAATGTAATTATATTTTTTTTAAAAATTCAGAGACCAACAAAAGCAACTCTAAAACTACTACCCCTCAGGAAAAAAACAACAACAATACTTTCGGCCCTATACTCACAGATCGCAATTTTCCTAATCTTCGTTATAATCTAGCCATACCAGGCTTGACATTCAAAGAAAACCCAAACACAAACGAGCAAAGCACTCAAAACATACACCAAAATGCAAATAATAACAACAATAACACAAACTCAATAATGCACACTATAGTCAACATTACAAATTATTTAATGTGCATAATCAATAGTACCATTCCAACCATAATAAACAATATTCAAAATTCAATCACATCTTACTTTAATAACAATAATGCCAGAACAGTAAAATAAAGACGTAATCCTACTAAACTGGAACGCTAATAACATCTCAAACAAAAAAATGAACTAAAATATTTCTTAAAAGATAAAGGAATACAAACCGCATGCATCACCGAAACGCACCTCAGTCCAGACAAGACATTTAACCTATCAGGATACAATGTAATAAGAAAAGACAGAGCAGATCAAAAAGGGGGAGTTCTCATACTTATCGAAAAATCATTTCCGTATATGCAATCTGACACACCTCAGATTCCCGGGTTAGAAACCGTTGCTACTAAAATCCCTATAAACAATAGAATCACAACCATAATATCAGCATACAAACCACCCCATATTAAAATGAAAAACACCAACATAATTTCCCTTCTTCAACAGAATACCCCGCTCATTCTACTAGGTAACTTAAAAGAAAAACATATTAACTGGGGTTGCAGAGTTTCCATCAATGCAGGATCTCAACTACTTAAAATAATAACAGACTTAAAGCTAACTACACTTACGCCATACGAACCAACCCATTTCCCACACGACAGCAGCAAACACAGATATATTAGATGTAGCAATTACTAACACAAGTACAGTATATCATTCAACCCCAGTATTTGAGATGGATTCAGACCATCTTCCTGTGTTAATAACCACTAAAATAATACCTCCCCCACATGCTCCAACTCAGAAACTAAACACCCAAAACATAAATTGGGAATCATTTAGGAAAATAGTGAGAACAAAGACACCACAATTCAAAACATTAAACTCTCCCCTAGAAATAGAAACGTCTGTCGTGCAGATAAACGAAATAATAATAAACACAATAAAGCATTTGTAAGACAACAAACCCACATATTATTTCATACAGACCAAACCAAAACTACCCAAAGAAATAATAGAAATAATCAACACAGGCAATAAAACTAGAAGGCTATGGAGCAACAATAGAATTCCACAACTGAAAGAAGAACTAAATCTCCTTAATCAAATAACAAAAAATCAATAAATTTACACACCCAACAATCCTTCGACACCAAAAAATATCATTAAATACCTCAAATAAATCACCTTGGCACTTCTCAAAATATCTTCTAAACAAAAAAATAACCATGCCACCCCTCAACACGACACAAGGTATAAAATATGCTCCACAAGACAAGGCAGAAGCACTAGCAGAACACTTCGCTCAAACATTTAAACCTAAAAATACACCCGTACACCCAGACCATCAGGCAATAATTGATTCAAATAGAGCACCAAACTATGACGTCCTTCAGAGAAAAAGATTCATTTCACCTTCCGAAGTTAAAAACCTCATAAAAATTTGCCCCAAAGAAAAGCTCCTGGGCATGACCTAATTAGCAATCAAATATTAAAAAACTTGCCCACATCCACAATCACGTATATAAATGACATTTACAATTCATCACTCAAATTAAGCTATTTCCCAAGTCCTTGGAAAATATCAAATATAATCCCGATCCCTAAACCAAACACAAATCATTGTCTTGCAGTGAATTATAGACCAATAAGACTCCTTCCAACTATTTCAAAAATATTTAAAAAAATAATTTTAAAAAGGCAACAATCATCTAACAAAGTCAGAAGTCATTCCAAATCATCAATGTGGTTTTATAAACCATATCTCAACTGCACACCAATTACTAAGGATAACTGAACACATTCACACTAGCTTTCAAGAAAAGAATCACACAATAGCAATACTCTTTGATGTATCTCAAGCTTTTGACAGAGTCTGGCACCCCGGATTTATCTACAAACTCAAAACAATGGGTACACCTAAATATTTACTAAACATTATCACACAATTTAAATCAGACAGATCTTTCACAGTAACCATAGTCAATCATAGCTCCAACCCACGCACACTAGAAGCAGGACTTCCACAAGGCTCACCACTATCCCCAACGCTATTTAATCTTTACACATCACACGTTTCACGCAACTTGCACAGTTCGCCGACAATACGGCAATATTCATATCAAGTCGCACGCTGTGACATAGCAGTATAAAAATTCAACAACATTGAAACAAAATAGACGAATGGGCAACAAAACTGAAGATAAAACTAAAGCCAAACAAATCAAAATCATTTTTTTTCATGAAGACCATTCTCTACCCCCACCCATTACTATTAAACAATAGCATAATAAACTGGATTCCATTTAATTAACTTCTCAAATACTTAGGACTAAATCTTGATACAAGACTCAACTGGAAAAATCACATAAACTTTAAAATACAACAAGCCAAAGTCAGATTAATCCACCTCAAACCATTACTGAATAAAAACTCCAAACTTTCATTAAGAAATGCAATAACACTATAAAACCATCATAAGACCCATAATACTATATGCATGTCCCATATGGACAAATGCCGCACCATCCAACGTAAATGAAATACAAATAATACAGAACAGATTCCTCAGAACAATCACCATGGTTCATTTCAAATCAACAACGCCAGAAAAAAATTAAACATGTACTGAATCACCTATGAAATAACACGCCTATCCAATAATTTCTACTCCAACATAAACTCAATAGATCAACTAAAACAATACAATTTAGCCTCAACGAACAACACACAGACCAGAATAAACGATAGATACCCGTTCGATTCATTCCTAAAAATATTCTCAAGCAATTGTGAACAGTAGGTGCTCTCAGGAGCCGACCTGGATGGCCGAGGTGGCTAAGAGCGATTACCGACTCAGCGCTTCGATTCGAAGGGTTGCGGGTTCGAGTCCCGCCTTGGGCATGGCTGTTTGTCCCTTGACTTTGTGTGTGTGTTGTCGCGGAGGGCCTCGCGTTCTGCTGACCCCAGATCGGAGGAGCCCGCAAGTGTTTGTCTAGTGTATGGTCGAATATGCGTCCCTTCGGGACGTAAAAGGCAACTGGCTGTCGGCTGGATAAAAGCCCTAGGAAAAAAAGGTGCTCTCATGAGGAATCTACCCCAATGTATTAGAAATAGTAGAACTAGATTAAGCATAGTTAAAGTTAGTAGTAAGTCATCATTACATATGAAAGAGTGTAATACTGATCTCTGTACAACCCAACAAGCAATAAATAAAAAAAGTGCACTACGTTATGTGTATTTTTAGGCCTTGCCAGTAAAACATGAAATTGCTAGTGGTACTACAACATACTTATTCTCATCATTTCTAACTTTTGTAATATTTTTTAATTCGGAAAGTTGAACTAAAATCATACCTGTGTCTTCGCTTAATGAAAAGCTTAGTTCGCCGCTTGATGAAAAGCTTACTTTTTTCTATTTGAGAAGAAAAATGAAGAAATAATACAAGTCGTTTTTCAGAAAATATTATTTTATAAATTACATTAACTTTGGAAAAGATTTCACCGAAGAAAAATTTCCTATCATTAATATTGTACTTTGGACATGTTATTTTTTTAAATTTCTAATTAATTCGAAAATTCAGAGAGTTCGCCGGAAATTGAACTGACACCATTTTTTATCGTCCTTTGATACAAACGTGGAAAAAATGACGAAAAACATTGGAGCCGTTTTTCAGGAATTAATTGTTTAAAAATTGCCAATATTTGATGAAAAATTACGCAAAAATCTCACATAGTTGGAAAATGAATATGACCTTACATAAAGATTTGTCTTTTGGGAACAAAATTCATTACAGAAAAAATCTGTCTTCAGTATTAAGGATAAAAAAAACATATAATCTGACATGTTACATGACTACATGTGCTGCTATCTGACATGTCATGTCAGAGGAAGTAATGTACTACATAGGAACAAGATTTATTCACTTTTTTGATACTAGGACCCAACAATAAAAGTATTTATTTCTGCCTCGATAGCCGAGGTCACGACGGCTGTAGGACCGTACCCGCCTCGGCTCGAAGAGTCATGAGTTCGAATTCCGTCTCGGGCATGGATATTTGTGTGTACAGTCAATTACAGTTACCCAAATCTAAATTATGATAGTGGTTGCTACTTGACATTGTAGTGAAAAAGCGATCTAAATAATAATAATAATAATAATAATAATAATAATAAAAATAGAGTATTTATTTTCATCAGATTTGTTGGGGGTCCTGATAAGTCAAACTGATTTAACATCAGGTGCCCATAATTACAGAATAGTACAGTATTTTTTCTTTAAATTTATAACATTGACATAATACATTTTTACTATAACATTGGCAACAATCAGTATTTGGTTTTCTATATCATTCTCAACATAAAAACCTATTCTTATATAGTCTTTTACCATAAATAATTAAATGTAATTTTAAAACGTGCAATAATCCTATATGTAACAACAATTACAATATTGTCTTATACAGTAATATAATCTAACATGATTAAAGCAATGTTAAAGCTTTAAGATATTTTTATGAGTATTTACAGAATAACAAAAGAGAGAAAAATACATTATAATTTTACCTTTTTTATATGTTTTAGATTTTGCTCTATGTCCATAAAATTACTATACATATATTATACGTTTAATTAATTTCTTAGTTCACGTAGGTACTTACTGCATTCTTATTTCTAATAAAGATAGTCATGCATAATACATACCAGTGCCTATACCACAATTAACATATAAATAACTATGCACCAATACTAAATACAATGTCTGAACTCGTAGTTATATAATTCTATTGTTTTAAATTGGTTTAAAGTATAATGACTAATTATATGATAAAATTTGTAGACACCATAAGGGGTCAAAATATCTGCTTCTTTCCGAAGTTCTTTGATATCCATTGTGTTATTATTCATGATACCTCCCCTCCATTTATTAACTCCATATCTTGGAATATACTCGACTAATGTTTCATACAGTAGAAATATAATTCTTTTGTTTAAATAATCTTCTGCATCATAGAGACAGCCAGATATTCTTTCAATTTTGTCAAATAATATATGAGTATGCGTTTCAAATTTTAAATGTGGATCGAATGTTACACCTAGACAGGAACCGAAAAGGTATTGAATACCCGTAAAAATACCGATAAAATACCGGTATTTTTCCATACCTTTTTCAATTACCTTTATTCTTTTATACCGGTAAAATACCTCTATAGGACGTCTATACCGGTATGGACGTCCATAAAGGTTGTTCCGGTATTATACCGGTATTTTCAATGAAAAAACATAGCTTACCATCCATACATGTTAAAAAAAAGTTACTTTAGTTCATAATCTCACACAATGTTTATTAATTAAATATCATTTCATAATTGTTATTTATTGTTTAAATTATTATTTTGTATATATATATATATATATATATATATATATATATATATATATATATTGTAATGATTTGCAACAACCCCAGAACGCGCAGGTCCCGAAAGCAAAATTTTATTTCATCAGATAGACATTAAACTATAGAAGAAACAATAGATGACGACGCCGCGAACATATAATTTTCAGAAATTAGCGGAAAACGCGAAAAGCGTGAAAGGGCAATATAAACAATGGTCAGAACAGAATTTCAGGAAAAATTTAAAGCGAAAATCAGGAAAATCGAACCGCGAGTTAAGAAGGTACAAGAAACGGTACAATTTGCATGCAGAACGCTTAGAAACGTAGAAAATGGAACCCATTGACGTGATAGCAAAAGTATGAAAGAAAACAGTTTTCATAAATATCTCGAGAACGCCTCGATGAAATGACTTCAAACTTTCTGGAATTGTAGAGTCTAATATTTGGATCATGACAAAATTAGCCACAGCACGGGAAAATTAACACGGGACCTAGATAAATTGAATATTTGGATTTATTACGTGAGGAATTAGTTGAAACAAACGACGCGCCGCCTGGCGTAGTGGAGTGACGTCATCATGGATGAATAACACGAAAATAATTATTTTAAAGAAAAAACAGGGGGAAGAAATATAACTATGTGACATTTCTTAACTAAAGATTAGACAATTTATGAAACTAGTAATGAGACGCAAGACGTCCGTAAAACATAGAACTATGAACATACAGGTATTACGATATGTTTTTGCAGTGATGGGCAGGTGTTTTATAAAAAGTTTCCGGCTTCTGGACCAACAATACCAAATAGAGGATAGTTCAGTGTGAGTTGAGCTCTCACAGCGTACGCATGACCTATCAGAGTGATAGGAAATTCGAAATTTTTGCGTAATTAGTTAGTGAAAGTTTATGCGGGAACGCTATTAATTAGATGAAGACATTTTAATATCATGGAAGTGAAGTTTAAATTATCAGTTAGTGGACAGTTTGTGGACAAAATTGCAAAAACAGTAATTCGCTTAAGTTAGGACGCGAAAACGATCGAACATTTTTATGGAAATTGATGAGTTCGTGAATATATATATATATATATATATATATATATATATATATATATATATATATATGTTTAGGTTTTGCATACTTTGTATGTAAATGAAAACCTCACATAATTTAAACATCGTAAAATTTGAAATATGAAATAATAATCATTGATTCCATTGAAGAGAAGCTTTTCTTAGTGTCCTTCATCGAGCTATCTCCCATCTGACCTGAGAGATGACCTAAGCCTATCTTCGTATTTCGCACGTGGAGAGGATGTCAACGTATGCGCCGCGCCGTAGGCGTAGGACCGTTTCTTCCCCTCCCCTCTTACGGCGAACTGAGGGAGCTTTGACACCTTGAGATGATCCCGAACGCTCAGGTTTTCAAGCCCAGTTTTGTTAATTGTTAAAAAATGATGTTCTTTTACTTCATTTCACAATTAAATACTAATTATACATTAATAATAATAATAATAATAATAATAATAATAATAATAATAATAATAATTATTATTATTAGCCATTAACTTCGCATATGGGTAAGGGTTCCATGCTAGGCAGGAAGCTTACATTGTAAAAAGCATCTGGAGGAGCCCACTTCGATAAAAGTGTTTCTTAATTAATATTAAGAAATTTATACTAGCATTATTAATTAATAAGAGTTTATTAATATTAACATTTTTACTTTTTAATTAAAATTAACATTTAACTTAAATTTATAAATTAACAAAAAAAAAATGAAATAATAAATTAACTTACACAAATTTAATGCAAACATTTAAAATTTAATTAGTATTAATATTTTAAAATATTTATTACTATTAATTAATATTATATAGTACTATTAATATTTTTTCTTAATGAAACTTCTGAAATAATACATGGGTGCAAATTAAACATGTTTCAATCATTAATTTTGAATGAAACATTACGCTTCTATTTCCTCGCGTAAGAATAGTTAATATGTCTATTGACGATCAATGTCAATTTTTAATACAGTTTTTGTTATAATTATGGTGCAGAATAAGGAAACTGGGATATTATTTTCGCGAATGTTAGTGATACGGTCAAATTTAAGCAAAAAACTGTATTTAGTGCAAAGATTTAAGGCTAAATGCACCGAAAAATACTTATAGGAAAAATCAATAGATCGCAGCACTACCACACGGAATTTACTAGATCGATAACGTCTGAACAAATTGTCCGAATTTCGATCTGTAAACGGCATTGGACTCCTTTTTAAAATGGAATTCACGCTACGATGCCGTTTTTTCAAAAAATATTTCCAAAAAAAATTTAAAATAATTTTTCTTAGTTCCGGGAAGAAATTAAAAAATGTGGGCTTATAGCGCGATGACGACGTGCTTCCTGAATCCAACGACGTATCAATCATGCAAATCGGATGTATAGGAGCGGCGTAAAGTGAAATTTCGGTAAAAATACCTGAACCCCCTTCCCGCTTCACGCTTGCGTCACCCGACCCTTTTGGAAACCCTCGACGCGGCCGAACGGCCAAACCCGGCGGCCTCAGGAGGAGGGCGGCACGGGAGGAGGCCGTGCTCTCAGGCAGGCAAGCCGGGCAGTCGGTTCGTCCCTTTTCGTCCCTTTCAATCTCAATATATTTTTCTCCACTTATCAAACTAGTGATGCTGTAACACAACCAAACGGTCTCATATCATAGTCGTATAAAACTATATATCTTGTTCACATATTTCCGTCTTCCTTCGAATACCATCAAAAAGTTATTTGAGGCACTACTCAAAATATCAATTCCGATTTGGAAACTGATTTCAAAAAGAAAAAAAACTAATTGTGTAGATATCACCAATATTCCATGTCCTAACATCTTATTTGACATACATTTTACTTCTAAGATCTTCCGTTATCATTCCACTACCAGAAAGAATGAGCCGAAATTACGCACGAGCTCTTTTATCCTGCGACGCGATTTTTGATCTCAAAACGGCGTTTGTCTCCTTGATAGACTTCACCTGATGAATCTGTTTTCCCAAGTAAAATTTTAAAACTGTTTTCGTACTTTCGGACAAAATTGAAGAAGTGGTAAAATAGCGCGCAGGCGAGATGCATCCTGAATCCAACACTGTAACAAACATTAAAATATAATATTAAGAATCGTGACATGCCCCAGCTTACTTAGTAAGTTATATTGATATCAAATGGTTCTGTTATATTTGTATAAACTTGAAGATTGGAAAAAGTAATTCCCGGCGCGTCATTTTGATACAAACTACGTAAATGATAATGTAAAAGGATGTAGTGTAAATCATTGTATTGTGACATATATATGTATTTTTTAATGCATTAAATTTTCATGAAAGCAATACAACTTAAACCCTTAGACAGGAACACCACACTAGAAGAGGAATATCCGTCTATGAGGGGAATAAATTATGTTTTGTTATACAGTTCGGCAACTTTTACATTTCTGCATTAAGATACCATTTTTCTAAACATTGTACACGCTTATCGGTAACATTTAATCGGGTAGCAATTCAATTTATAAGATTTATATACTACTAGTAAAACGTAGCATACCAGACACTGATAAACCTCATATTAGGGAATCAGAATGCAAACGTATTAAATCGGCGATCCTCATCTAGGTGTCGAGAATAGGGATGCAACATTGATGTTGATATTTTCAAAACATAGATTTTGTATAGACACATGAACATATTTCGTAAAAAAATGAAACCTGATGTTTATTATCGATGTGCTTGATGAGTTATTGTGAATGAAAAGAACCGATAATCACAATTTTATAAAAAAGTTAAAATATGAAATAATATTGCATTATACCACTGTCAATACATGTGTTCGAATAAAGCAAACGGTGATTGTAACATCCTCATCCAATAGACTATCTTCAGCCCAAGAAATGACCCCATTTTTCCGGCATTTCCTACGTATGTCCTACCGTACGCAGAGAGGCGGCCAACGCAAGCACTCTAGGTGTAAGGTCTCTCGCCCACCTTCCTGTACCCATTTGAGGAAGTTGTGACTCCATAAGATGACCCTGGGCGATAGTAAAAAGAATAACAGCGAAACTAAGCCTGAAAACTTTCTTTTGCCGTTTTGTCTAAATCGTAATTATAAATTAACAATCACGGCTACTGTCAAAACAAATTATCTTCCCCACGAACTTGATCGATGTTTCTAAACCAGGTTTTTTAAAGATGTTTTAATTTTGAACATTGATATTTGCATTTGTATTACTTGAGCATCATTCCTTCGTTTTTCTTGCTATCCGAAACTGGGAGGGGACGCGCCGATAATTCAGCGAGTTCTTCTCTAATAATGGCAGAATGTACGCATGAAAGACTGCGGGTATCAAACACACTGTTCAGTGCGATGATGTCTATTTGTCGGCTCCAGTCCCGGTCAAGCAGCGGCTGTGAGCATCTCTCCTTTCATCTGCAGGTCCCAATTCTTCGCGGGTCTGAACGCGCAGAGAAATAGTACTAGAACATAGATCGCAAGCCATCCCTTGTTAGACGTATCTGGATATACACAGCAATAGGATGCTAGCAATTTGTTCATTGCTCACTCGGACTCGAACTGCCTTTTTCCTTTTGTTTGTGATATTGTGTATTAGTTATTCAATTGTGCCACTTACACCCTTTTCTTCCGCTTCATTCTATCATTCCAAGCATAATATCCTTTTCTAGAGATTTTGTTCGACTCATAGTATGTCAAAAAATATTTTATTTTCCATTTTTTGGCTTTGGCTTTTAGAGAAAGTTCTGTTTTCTTTTCAAAATTTCGGCATTTATCTTTTTGCCCTCCCATTGTACGTTCTCTCCCATTGTTTCGTTCATCTTCCGTGTCCATACTTTAAAAGCATCTTCCTTTTTTCGGCCTATCTCAATGTTCAGCTTTTACACCCACACAACAGGATTAGAAATACCATTTTCTCGATTATTTGGATTTTGGTCTTACGGAAGGCTTGATTTCTGACGGAACACGACGGAACGGCGTTCCTGTATCTCACTGATAATTATTACATTATATTATAAATATATAATTATTTCTATTAAATTAATAAATCATTTTGAGCCCGTTCCGGGACCTAAAATTTTAGAAATCAATCACTTGATATGCCTGCATATTTTATGAATTTGTGTAATTTTCTTTCCACTGCTTTTTCTAAAATTATTCCTCTCTTTAGTTTTTCTGTACAGTATCCAGAATTTGTTATTGTAATTCATAAGTATTTAACTTCGCCTGCCATGTATATCACTTCTCCGTTGATGTCCAGGCTTCCTTTTTTACCAGTTGACATAAA
>BLKR01004884.1:0-95357 GCA_011170035.1 Teleogryllus occipitalis | reverse complement strand
ATCATCACTGGCTAGTCGTTAATGTTTCAATGCAAAGTGGTTACTATTAGTTTGCATCCCATTATGGAAATAAAGATTAAAGTGATTTCCTTCCTAGAATTTTACAAAATGGAAACCATTTTATATACAGGGTGAGTCACGTAACTGTAGCACCTCCTGTAATTTTTAAATGGTTGAAGTTATTGCAATGCAGTTTTTACGAAAGTGCATGAGGGAATGGGGCTAATTGATGCATGTATTCGCGTCGATTTTATCACTTATATTTTAAGAGATATTGAGGCAACTTTTTTTAAGGAACTATACAAATTTTTTAGTCTATCATGACGCGTAAAAAGACGAACCCAATGATACAGATAATGTCAGAAGTTAGATAAGCATTTTTTAGTAATTTCGATTTTTTGTGACTCGTCTTTAACGTATATTTTAAATGTACGAGTCTACTAATCAAGGTCGCACAGCGCTCTCCTTGTAAGTACTCGGGGCGTTACAATATCCGTTAAATACGAGTCGTAAAAAATCAAAATCACTCAAGGCACTGTCTATCTAACATAAAACAATATGTATATCATTGCATTCGTCTTTTTATGCTAGTCATGATAAACGAAAAATCTCTATAGTTCCATTTGAAAAAAATCAGTTATCTCAATATCTCAAAAAATACAAATAATAAAATAGAAATGAATAAATGTGAAATCATTCACTTCCGTGGAAACAGCATTGCAGTAACTTCAACCGTTCAAAAACTGCAGGAGGTTCTCAAGTTTCGTGATTCACTCTGTATAGCACAATACAAGGATTTTCACATTTTTTTGAAATGCTGATAGTATACAGAAAATGGGACCTGTGCCGTTTTTATGACCGTACGTTGCTCTTTCCGAAGGAAAAATGGAGCAATTTTTAAAATGAAATTGTCTTTATTCTCAAAGATGCGTAAGTTCCCATTAGAATGGCCATTATTAATAATGTAAAAACAAATGGAAAATATTATACAGCAACCTTGAGCAGAAAATGATTATGACATCCAAACCTGACATGATTATACAAACCTCAAACTGGACAAGAAATATATAATTACCAATCTATCTGACATCGGCAATTCTCAATCAATATCAACAATAGCAGTTCAAATCATTTCTGCAATCATGCCTGAAATCCAAAATCTTATGTACACCCACTCATTCCATCAACTCAACATGGAAAATAAATGCGATGAAATTAAATTATTAAATTGAAACGCAGTGGACTCAAAAGACGAATACACACTTACCAATGGTTTCTGCATCAAAGCGCAATAGATGAAGCTTTTATTACCGAAACTTATTTAATGCTAAGCGGAAAATTTGAAGTTATTATGTACAAAATATATAGAAATGACAGGCATTCAAACACAGCATTAGGTGAAGTTGCATCAATTGCATCAGACCAGCTTGGAACGGAAAACGCGATAATTCTACTATTTTGTCAACCGCGGAAAGATCGGCATGTATCATCAAATTACAGGCCGACTAGTTTGCTCCCAAGCGTAGAAAATGTATTCCAAGAATTATTTTTAAGCTACATTACCAAATATTTTTCATATATTCAGGTTATACTACCTGGCACACAATTGGTCTTTAGAGAAAAATAGGCTACAAGTCATCAGTTAGTTAAAATCTCAGAATTTATAGCCAACGGTTTTCAAGGAAGACAATAGGCAATCGCAGTTTTTTTTTGACATTGAACAGGCCTTTGATAATCTACGGCTTATAGAATTACTTTATAAGTAAGAGAGACAAGGCTCCAGAGACTAGGGACACCCCAATTATATCTGTACGATATTATGAAAATTTTGCTTTCGAACCGTCTCTTCTATGTCTAAGTTAATGCTATGTATGGATGTTTACGGTGCGAAGAGCCGACTGAAATCCTTAGCTAGACGGCTGAAAGGAATGTAATTTTGAAAAGAGTTGGTCTAGAAAATGTAGCATATGTGTCGTGGTATGTAATTGAGCGAAGATGTACTGATGGAAAAGAACCCGACAAAGTGAAGAGAAACTATATTGTTCCTTCTGCAGTCCTTGATGCCACCCAAGAGGTACAGGCTCGCCTATGATGAGATAGTATCTTGAGTAGACCAGTCGCCATACACAACCTGACCAGGGCGTTTATTCTATGAAAGCAAGGGAGGCATTGCTTCCCCTATCGTTTCCAAGGATAGGTATCTTATACTCGTATTTTAATACCACTTGACTAGTAATTTAGAATCATTTCCTTCTAATACATGTTAAAACAGTTTAAATAGAGCTCGTCCAATTTTATCTTTCCAAAATGAGCACGTAATTGTTATTGTCGACAATAGATAGGGTAGAGTTCGCCTGTAAAGCTCTTTGGAAGCACTGTGCTGACTGCATCCGGCGTCTCATAGGAAATGCTGTGAACAGCAGATATGCTGGCGCGTGTGGTGGGCGCGCGCAGGCTCATTCAGTTGAGCTCGCCTTTGGAAGCAATCGACCAGTTGCATAAGGCGTGACTCACTGCGCGCGTGTGGCGGGCTCCGCCTGTGGTTATTGGTTGTGTTTAAATTATCCATTTGTCGTCTTATCCATGTGAATAGTTAACTGGTGTTGATACAGAATAGCACATACTTTCTCATGGTAATGGTTTCTAAATTCCTTGCTGTGAATAGGTATTTCGATCTTGCCCCATACACTTGCCAGCAGACATCTATCGCCGCCCAAACTATTTCTTTTTTTTATTTTGTGAACTTTTCGGTTACCTAATAGCAGAACCAAAAAATTACTATAAGAATATCAAAACAGGGTAAAATCTAAATTATAATTTTCTTTAAAAAATTTAGAGCCTTTTCAAAAATATAGCCATAACAATAGGTGGCCGAGCTAATGGTACGTTCCGCAAAAAATGAACCAAATTCATCACAAGAAAAGTAACATTAATTTTAACAATGATACATAATGCATTATTTACCATTTGGACTGTATAAATGCGTATAAACAACCTGTAACAACTATTGTACTACAGCCTCCGGGTCAATGACCCCCATTTCGATCAGGTTTCTCGTCCAGTTTCCCTGATCCATTGAGCAAATGCTGAGATGGCCCTTGTTTTGCTTCTGGACATAAATGTAACTTCATTTTCTGTGCGCGTCTTCTAGAATTCAGTGGGAAATACAATTATTCAAATTATCGTTTCCATGTTGTCGCGGCAGGAAGTATTATTCCGAAGGACAACATGGATAAGAGCCAACATTTATTGCTTATTTATGCCTGAAAATAGATTTTATTACATGGGAGGTTTTTTTTCCTGTTTTCAAAATTTAAGTAGTATATGACTTAGTGTAGGGATCACAGAATTTTAAAAATGTGCACACAATTCACTTTTCCCCCTAGCACGTCATACGCAGTTTTAACCGTTTTTTTTGACGTAAAAATAAATAAATAAAACATCGGATTCCCTTGTTAACAGAGAAGGTTGTATCCAGATTGCTAGCAAGCTGAGAAGTATTGGCGTAGCAGGCAATAATCGTAAAAGCATCCCTCGTAATGTAACACGTTAACCCCACTCTCCTAAATTTAATACTCCGTTTTATTCTTGGCATGAATAAGTTATTTCACGGACAAGTATAAAACCCTTTTGTCCATCGTATCATTTGGTGGTGGGTGGTTTAATTTGTCGGCGAATATCGCTTCCACCGTGTACTGAAATATCCAGCTTTGAGACGTCGCTGTCGGAAACCTTCCTTCGTTTACCGGCCCGCCCCCGCTCCCCCGCCCGTGCTGGGCCGCGCTGCGCAGCGCTTGGCTGCGCTTGGCTGCGCTTGGCTGCACTCGGCTGCGCGCGGCCCGCCGGTCGCTGAGGCGTTCGCCGCGTAACGAGGCTGCGCCCCCCTCATCCCCCGCGCTCCCGACCGCCTCCTCTTCCCAGAGCATTATTTATATCCTCTTATGAAGTTTCGAGTCCAAATCAAATCCCGGAAGACGCTCTCTGAGAAACAGGCCCGGGCGAGGGTAGGACGCTCCAGATGAAGAACGCAAGGCGACCTCTACTCGAGGCGCAGATCAATGGTTGCGGTGGCGTTCTGGACTGCGGATGGACTGCCATAGGTTGCGTTCACTGAATACTTTTGTTAAAATGTGTGACGAGCTTTTGTCTTTGAAGGTAATGTAAAATAATTGACAATGTACGTTACTCGAAGTCAGAACAAATATATATATATAATATATATATATATATATATATATATATATATATATATATATATATATATATGTAATGAATGTACTATCTTTAATACCCAAACATGTTATGCAAACTTTAAAGTTAAAACAGTCTATCTAGAGTATTCAATATTAAATATTTCTAGAAATTTGAAGTCTAATTACTCTTGGTACCGTTTTTTGTTGTGTGGAAGTTTCGGAGTTAACTTTTTTGAACCGATAAGAAACACAGCGAGTCAACTTTCAAAGTGCTTAGCAAAAATGGTAAAACGCACTTGGCGGTTGAATGTTTGACAATTAATTTTTTATATCCGTCGGAATGGGTCGCGTCACCAATACCTATATGACTTCTCCGCGTCGTACCACACCCCAGCGGCGATCATTTCTTCGTAGACACCTCACCAACCCTTCGCCTCGCCTCTTCTCGGCGCCCGCTTCCACGTCTCGTCTCACTACCCGCCCACACAGAGTTCTCCCTACCGCGTTCCACGGTCATCGCCCCACCCCACCCCACCCCACATCACTTCCTTTTCTCCCGTTCCAACCCGTTCGCTCAGTGTCGCACTTCTACCTCTCGTCTTTCGGCCCGTCTCGGCCTCAGCTCACAACCCCAAACCGAGCACCAACACTCCCTGAGTGGTGCAGCCGCGGCGCTGCGTCCTAATTAACGGCAGACAAGTAGGCTGCACGGCGGCGAGAGCGGCGGGGGCGGCGGGGGCGGCGGGGGCGGCGGTGGGGGTGGCGGCGGCTTCTTTCCGCCGCGGATTCGTTTTGATTAGACGCCGTCTCGAGGGGCAGCGCAGGGGGAGAAGTGGGGCGGAGGGCGGGCCGCGCCGCGCGGGGAAGACTCTGCAGATGATGCAGCCTTTTGTCTCGTCTCTCCTTTCAATGATTATATGAAAAACCCATTTCATTAATGCGGTGTATTCGTTGTGAGTACGAGATCGCTGATTCTACGGTTTGTTCTAATATCTACGGCATTGCTCGTGTGTATGATATATTAATCTGATGGCTGCAATCGACAACAAAATTATTGTACGTCACGAGGTGAAGCGGAATTTACTGTATCGTTCTTTACGAGACAGTGATATCGTATGTATTAATATATAACAAATTTATTTTCTTTTATTTATTTGTTTGTTATTGGTTCATTTGTTTGTTCCTTTATTTGTCCAGTTTATTTGTTTGTTTATTTATTTATGTGTTTATTTGGTTACATGTTCTGAACACTTTAAAAACTTTAGACGAGTAGTTTATTTTATTTTCGCCATAAAGTTTCTCTATTGATTGAGCCACAAGTCTCTTCGAAATTCACAAATATAAGTATATAAATGTCCCAATTTACGTGAAAACGCCTGTAGCAGATGCAACACGTGGGAGTGGCCGTGCTGCGTGTGCGACTACATACGGGGATCAGAACGGGTTTCAGGGGATTGTTTGCCTTTAGGGGAATGATATACAATATGCAATGGGAATAAATATAAATTTAATTGCATAATAACTTCATAAATACAACTGGTTTTGGTTAATGGTAAGCCGGAGGAACTTTGAAAGTTTATAGCTTTATTGACTGCTCTTCTTTCTTCAAGTACACTTGGGTTTGGCTTACAGTTTTTGTGGCAAGGAAGGCACCAACCAAAATCACTCGGCTGAGTGTGTCGATGTCCGGGCTGAGGTTGGCTCTAGGCAGTTCGGTGGTGCGAATTGGCATGGGCGCGGACTCAGATGACCGGAGCTGGTGACGGAGTTTGCCGTGAATTCGGCCAGGTGGCGGCTGCGGCCCGCGAGTGGCACGAATTTGAGGCAGGCTTGATTTGGCCGTACTAATCGCCTTGATAAGCGAAGCAGGAACAGCCGACTCTGTTGACTTTTGTTGGTCAGTCTGTTTAGGAAGTTCTGAGCAGTGTAGTTTGAGAAGTTCTGTTGATTCTCTCTGTCGGTTCTCTCTGTCGGTTCTCTCTGTCGGTTCTCTGTCAATTTTTCTGTCTGTTCTCTCATTCTGTCATGTGGGAGCGAAGTCGCGGTATTTATTTAATTTGAGGGTGTGATTGAGGCCGTAAAGGGGAGAGTCACGTGGGCCTGTGGTAAGGCGGGAAAGTTTGACGTGCCCGCGATCGGCTCCCTATTCGTGTGCGCCTTCGGGCCCGGGGAGAGGAGTGTCACGTGACATTGGCGGCGATCGGAAGCAAAGGCGGTGTCACGTGAGGAGCCCGCGATGGCGGCCCGTTTGTATTTGAGATTTCCTTCCCATGGGAATTGAGGCATCTGGCTTGCAGGTGGCCAAGGAGCGGGGCGGCGCGCCGGCAGTGCACTTGAAAATCTCTTTGTCGGTGAGATGCATTAACGAGGTTGTATTTGCGAGGGAGGCCCGAAGCGATTACCAGAAATGTTTGTGTACATTTCTGGGTCGCTTGTCAGGTAGCGAGCGATGGAGGTGTGAAGGTCGCCGCGTGCCGGTGTGGCCCAGCCATAGGCTAATGAGGGCTTAATCCTCAACTGTGGCGGCGCCGAAAAGCGGCGGTCAATGTTCTCGGTGGGTGTGGGCCTGTGGGAACGGCGGTCCGCGAGGAAAACACTGGGCAAATGCTTTTATTGACCTTTTGTTAGATTTTCAATGTGCTGGCATGCTCTGGGAGCGACTTCTGAGAAGGTTGGCGAAAGTATATTCTTAATGGTGGGTGGCTGCGTGGGAAGAAAGCTTTTAGAGGCTGCGCCATGGTGGGAAATTTGATCGCGAGATTGAACAACGCCCGTTTTACTAGTGTATCGAACACAATGATATTGTCTATGGATACGAAATGTTTCCTAAGACTTGCCTGAAATTTTGAGATTTTACTGTATTTTTCCGTTCATTCACTCAGTCGACCGTCGATAAGTTATAGAACCATTTGCTTAGCACTGGTAAAATACGAATGCCACAATAATTTTTCTGGACAATTCGTATCACCTTTATTTTTGAAAACTGGTTCGAGGATAGCTGTACTCCTAGTGCCCCACAAATTTCCTTCAAGGACTCGCACATATTTCAGAACAATTAAAAGACTAAACTCTGCGCAACTCGTACATTTCCAAGAGAAATTCATGGAGAAAAATGCCAACACCCAAAAGAACACAAATTAACTCGCCCGTTCTTCATTGAATCATTGACGCTAGACCTAAAAACTCGCTTCCGTAAAATTATAATCAAAGGAAGAGTAGCAACCCCAAGAGAGTGATGAAACTAAAAATAACTAGAGGTGCTACAACAGCACATACTGGTGGAGTAACCAGCTGGATTTTGTGGGGTATTCTTACTTCATCACTTACCTCAATAACTCAGGACGGATTCGACGGCCCATCATCTTTATTATTAGCAATATAGGCGCTTTGATGTCTCTGAAATAAAATTGCTTAATGAACTAGTAGGAGGGAGCTATCGTAGAGGGAGATTCACAAGATATGGAACTCATTTAGCTTAATATATAGTCTTCAATGAGTAGTTACATAAATTAAAATAGTTAATTATATGCTGACTAATTAAAATGTAAATTCCTTCTAGACGTTGAGAGAAAACATTGAATATTATGAATCATCTGTCTGGCAAAGTAGCTGTTAACATGACAGAACTGCAGTAAACGCCTTGTATATATAACAAAACGCATTGACAGTAGAATTAGTTAGAGAATAAACTTGACACGTGTAGTATGCTGGAAAGATAAGAAAAAATGATAATATTGGACCAGGACGTATGTCAGGGTGGCACCGAACATGCTTGGAGAGGAGTTCGACCCGCGGCGAAAGCAGCTGACGGCTGCGGGCGTTGACTCCCTGACCGCAGCTGTCCCCAGCTGGCGAGCTGACCTCAGGGTCACGCGAGCGACACGGATCACGGCCCAGAGCTGGCAGATCAGATTCTCACCAAGAAGCGCAGAACTTAACATTCATTATGACAGTCACTCTAGCTAACAATGCTCATGATTACGCAACCATTAGCAACTTGACTATTACGAGAATAATTCAATGGGTGCAAGTAAGAACATGATATGCTACATTTGTGAAAAAATTATGTTTTTGTCATTCAAAAACCTAACTTGTGTCCCTCTACTTTCCCACAAAAACTCAAAACTCTAAGTAGTTCCCGAATTTCCCCATAGATAAAGGTGTCATTCAGCGGGAACAAAGCTTTTGCCTTCGTGCGTGCAAGAACCTGATATGTGCTTTCCTTCTCGCAGCAAGTTCTAGGTGAAAGGTTGGGGAAGGGCATCGTGTATAGAGCGATTTTTATAAGGAAGGACCATTTTGACAGCTAGCGCTGGCAACATAACTGAAGGTTCTGTGGTCATTGTGTCTTTGAGCTCATTAGACTCTTCTTCCTCAATTCGTTCGTTTGCAGTTGGCTAACTTGTAAATGGCTTCGACGCTTCCTTTTGTGATATCCTCGTCCGACAAAAATATAGTGCGCCACGAGAAATAATTGAAAGTAAGAAGTGCATTGCAATTTTCTCTTCTGTAAAAATTCTTTTTTTAACATTACATTGAATTTCATTTTTGTGTGATAAGTATTATGTTTATTTTAATGCCGAGTCTTGAATGTAAGATGCGTACTGGTTCACGTATTTCCGGGGCCTATGCTGTAAGGTAGCGATCTGTATTTATGTTCGTGGCAGTTTTCTTTTACTGAATATGAGAACGTTAAGAGATCCACATACGTTATTAAATTTCAATATTTCTCTGAGTTGCCCGTACGTGCATATACCTCAGCGAATTTCGTAGACTTCTGCATCGTGATGTCTTCACGGGAGCCATAACCAAACGCACTACGAAGAGGCGTGGTTGAACAGCTGTCACGGTGGAAGTATACATGTAAATGTGATATTCACTTGTTTAGCGAAATGTCATTTTGGCTCATTTTTGGCGCATTCTTCTAAACAGTTGTGATAATGGGCTACAGAGGTGCAAAGAAGACGATAATTGAACAGTGTAGTGGAAATATTACTGGTAAGTTACGAGTTTATTATTTTTTTTATTTTCGAACGTTCCGTGCCGGGAAAGAAATTATTTGTAGATTTTAGTGAAAATTACCGGCACATTACAAGTTGATTACTTTTTATTTTCAAACGATGAATACATTCGGAACCTTCAGAGAATGTATTTGTCCCGGAATTTAATCTTCACTTTGGACATATAAAATTGCAAACGTGGAAACGGGTGACAAGCTTGCTATAGATACCAAGAATTCATGTGACGAAGATACAAAAACAAAGAAAAACAAGAAAAAGAACTGAATTTACGAAAAACCTAAGCAGCTCAAACTATGGTGGAAAATGATTTTCTAGCTGTGCGGAAAGATTCAAATACACGGACAATAGCGTTTGATATGCAGCAGGCACTCCAAACACCTCATATCCATGCTAATGTGATTTTATACTCCATGCAACTGTGGACTTACATCCTCGAAGTAGATGATGCAAACGAAGGTTCAATGCTCGTCTGGACTGAGGACGTAGCTAGTAAAGGATCACAAGAAATAGCATTACATGTTTGATCTCTTATTTTCAATACGATTCTGCAATTCTAGCAGACAAAAAGTTAATAGGCTGTTCTGATTCTTGTGGTGGCCAGAAAAAGAATAAGAATATTATATTTTTGTGGTACAACTTAGTACATGATCTACGTCTCTTGGATGAAGTACAGCATAAATTTTCTCTCCCATGACAAAACCTTCTTTATTGCGACAGAGATTTTGAGATTATTGAGAAGAAAAAGATGTCCGCACCAGTAGTTTACTCTTCAGAGCATGTGTAAACATTATTAAAGAAGTGAAACGAAACAAACATTTTCATGTAACAAAAATGAAGAGAGAGATGTTTTTTCCCTCACTCCTATTGTCTAAATAATAACTAAAATTTAAATAAGGAAAGACAAACAAGGTTTCGTTTTTTTGCTTACTCGTACTCTGATTTAGCTGCCTGACAAGATGCCCAAGCCTCCAAGCGACGTTGAAGGAATACCCGAAGTTATCTGCCTTTTTCACAACCACAAAAGGAAGTTCTCAGCTATATAAATGCAAGATTTGAGAAACCTATGTTCGTACATTGCATGTGAGTTTCGGTAATACTATGAAAGCATCCAAAGTTTAACATTGTGCCCTAAAAAATCGAAGATTTCAAGAGCATCAGCATTACTCTAAAGATTTAAAAGAATAAAGTAAAGTACAGGAACCAGATAATGAAGTAAATCATGATTAAACTTCATGAATTTTAACTTATCAGCTTCTTACACTCGAGTCACTATATGATGCTAATGTCAAAATGAATAGAAATTGCTGTGTACACCATTTTTGTAAAAACAAACTACAGATGACTTGTAGACATTCTGTAGTTTTTTACTACCTATTAAAATAAATTGTAATTCAAAATCTGGAAAACATTAGAGTTCTAGTCTGAAAACTTTACATCTCTATCCCAAAACTTTAAATATGTAATGGTTCTTGCATGCATCCATTGAATTGACAAACTCACATCATTGTTAGGTCTGCGTGATGACATTAACACACACATGCTGAGTTCAAGTACTTGCAGGACGAAAAGTTACATTGTTTATAAACTACACACTGCATTGTTCATTAGACCAAAAGAGGTTCGGAACGTGAGCGCTTGCACAACAGATGTGAATTATGTTAAAACTGTTTATCACTGTTGCACGTAAGCATATTTTAGAATTGCACTGTATGCCCATAGTTTAGAGATAATGGTGCGAAGATGGTACGAATACAAATGAGTGCGAGCGACAGACAT
Organism: Teleogryllus occipitalis; assembly: GCA_011170035.1. Lineage (NCBI taxonomy): Eukaryota > Metazoa > Arthropoda > Insecta > Orthoptera > Gryllidae > Teleogryllus > Teleogryllus occipitalis. The sequence goes on along the minus strand of BLKR01004884.1, from coordinate 84,367 downwards.
GCGTCTGATCTGTGTGGGGATTACCACTCGGCTTATTAGTTCATTGTAGAACAGTGGCGAATCCTGAACATAATTTTAAGTTTACCGCACTTTATGGAAGCTATCTTTACCGTTGTCTTTTATTTTAAGCTTTTCTAAAATCCCAATACTATGAAATTTCGTCCTAAATAATTGTTCTGTAAGACAATTACACAAACCACTAACTTCTGGATGATCAGCACACTCCATTTACACAAAAACTTGAGAGAAGTGTAACTTACGAACGACCAGTGAAGGACTGTTCCCCGCAATATCTTGCGGTACCTACCGACCGTGCAGATGAGCATCCTCTCCTCTCCCCGCCCTTGAAACAGGAGGAGCCCAAGGTTATCGCGGCTGGCGTGCGGTGCCTTCGCCTGTGGTAGTAAATTCTTTGTACAGCATTAAGGACTGTTCGAAACTTCTTACTCTAACGCACTTCATAGTGGTTACGGATGCGGAAGATTGAGTGGCTTTCGGTAGCAAAACAGTGTTATTTTTTGCATCTGTTTTAAAGCTTTCAAAATCTCTATCACTTTTTAGAGGATTACCAAATTTATTAAATGTTTCTTATACATTTCGAATTACTAGTTTTACCGGCAGTATACGCGGTGTATCGGAGAATTCGCCACTGTTTTAGAATAGGCACTGTAAAAAGTAACACTTTGATTCAACAGTTACGGACATGCACACTTTATACATTTTAGTGTACAGTAGTGAGTGCAAGCGAGATATATTCTCTTTAAAGGTTGGATGTCGACTGGCTGGGTTAATTAATGTGGATGAAGGGGGCGACAGAAGTTCGCGGGTGCGAGCTATGTAAGCCAATAGGAACTCAGTTTTGTGAATTATAATTAAGTTAGACTAGTTTGTAATTAATAGAAAAACGCGTGACATATGACAAAATAAAATTAATAATTTTAATGGAGTATATGGCGCTAACAATATAAGCCGTTCGGATTGCATCACGGTTCCTAAACTTTTTGAAACGGAACTGTCGTTGTGCTTGTGAGAGAGGATACGCGGGGGCCCGATTTGCAGAATTTCCGATCGTGCGGAGCAGCTGCGTATTGCAGAACGTTACGACAATCCTATAGCTGGATGTTAATTAGAAATAAGATCGGATATGAGAATACAAATTACTGTTATAAATTGCTACAAAACTAGGTTGGGCGGATCCGGTGGCCTGGATCGCTAAGGCAGTAGTGTCCTAGCGATCTCGGACCGAAAGGTCGCGGGTTCGAGTCCCGCCTCGGGCATGGTTGTATTTGTGTTCCTTTCACCCCTCATCATCATCATCATATCGTTTCATCTTCACAGTTACCATCACGTTAACACCAATAGTGGTCGCTATTGACCTAGATGTTGATGCGACTTTATACCACAAAAAAAGCTAGGTTGCTGGTACATGACACGAACGTGCATATAAAACATACAAATTATAAATTTTAGGAGCTTCTTCTGGCACATACTTTCACGGATTATTGGAAATATTTACGTAAAATTGAAGTATTGTAATTTCTGCCATACTAAGAATCTCAGTTATAAGTTGAAATGATCCAATTCAAGCGAAGCACCTATGGTGCATATCTGTTTTTTTTGGATTACCAGAAAGCGTATTCTTGTGTAATTTTTACAAATAAAACAAACATGAATAAACTTATCTCTTAGAGTATTTGCAGCACTTTGTACAGTAATGAAAGAATAATATTTCACACATCCTTGGTTGATTACATGAAAGTGAGATAATAAGTTATGAATACCATAATCAGCGATCAATGTTTCCTAAAATAAATGTATTTGTTTGTTCTACGGTAAATATATTGCCTTCCTTAAATCTATTTCCTTTCACAAAAATGTTATCTACATCATACGATTAACTCTACAGGCAACAATTACGAAAATCCTACGAATTTCCAGCAGCCGTGTTGCCATTTTGCGAACTGACAACACGTCAAAGGAAGCGCGGGAAGTTCGAATTTCAATATCGACTTTTGTTTTCGAAAATAAAGCGAGTCGAAAATGGAACCAGCGCATCTTTCTTTACCCTTCTTTGCTGGTTTCTGGTTTACCATTTAAAATTCGCCTATCTTTCACGAAAAATCCGGCAAAAAATACTTACATTTTCGAGAAATTGAACATAGGCTTATTTCAAGATTTCACACGAGTAACCCTTTCTGAAGCCATGCTGCCCCTCAAATAGCCAATTTTCTTTACTTCAAACGTTTCTAATGTACTCAGCGATTAGATGTTCCATCTTCTTACAGACAACTGATGTTAGGCTAACTGGCCGATAATTTTTTCCTTCTGATCGAGACCCACCCTTATTAATGGGAACTACAAATGCTTCTTTCCAATCCTGAGGAAGACTTGAATTATTTAAGATGATATCAAAAAGTCGTAACAGATACGGAATTATGGCTTCACCTCCTGCATTCAATAAGTCTCGCGGAATGTCGTCCGGGCCCACTGATTTATTCTTTGCAATTCTCGCTATTCTTTTTCGAAGATCACGTGGTCTAGTAATAATTCTTTCTCCCGACCCGTTCAAAAGAGATACGTAATTTTTTGCTGCAAATACCGAATCAAAAAAAAATTAAAGAGTTCCGCTTTGTCTTTGCACTCTGTCATTTTGTTTTCATTTGCATCTCTTAACAGAGGAATGTCCTCCCTATTTCCCTTTCGTCTTTTTACGTATTTGAAAAACTGATTTGCCCCCTGCTTAGAGTCGGTTAATATGCATTGTAAAAAATTTTCTTGTGCGGCCATTTTATCTTGGAGAAGCGCCCTTTTTTAATTATTACTATTAATGTTTAAATAGTAGTAGCGAAGGCCATTGTAATTGTGAAAATATTGACGTTGTATCAGAGATTAACTGTTTAGTTGTAGCCACTCGCAAGCCAGCAAATGAAATGTGCTGCAACAAGAGTCATAAAAATTGTTTCAGGAAATGACAAGTAATCAAACAACCAAATATTCATAAATTTTGATATTTTGACTTCCATACATTTCAACAAATACATTCACATAATAAAAAATCGAACACAAAGAAATACAAGGAAAGAAGATATCACATATATAAAACTAGAAATAACTAATGTAATGTTCCCAGGTCATATGGCAAGTACGGAGAAAAATGACTAGGATGTGCAATGCCTCCCTGAAGACATAAAAGCCAATGTAAATAATTAAAAACTTTAAACTATGTTTACAAAATATAGAATAGAAGAAACTATTAGAACTTAGTAGATCATTGCTAATATATAGGTGTGTTGCGAATTCTGTTATGTAATTACAAAACATTACATGATATTGATCATAAAATATATTGAAAATGACTAAAAACCCTTGCTTCCCAAAAATGTATTTGTTGAGTGATAATAATAAATCAAAATTTGTATGGTTGATAAAACGAGTGCAGATTTTAAGATAGTTCTTTACAATGTTATATGCAATTTTGTGCATTACATAGAACTTTTCAATTTATTGTAAATAAATGGTGACATTGTGGCAAACTGTATTTCGCAATTGATTTGTAAATTTGTAACAATTGTAATTTATATGTAACTGGTAAAATTATAAGCCCGAATTCAATTTTCATATTATCATAAGGCCACATCTCTCATAATGCACATGTTACAAATTGGGCACCTGATGTTAATTCGCAAGATTTATCAGGTACCCCAACTTGTGGTGAATAAAGGAAACACCTACTGCCACTGCTAATTTTGGAATTGCTACTGCTACGACTGCCGCTGATACCATTTCTATTCTTTGTTCTACTACTACTCTTTTTACTGCTACTTGTTACCTCACTTGTTTAAATTAAAAGAGATTGAAGGATGTGTTAGGAGAATGTCAAAGAAATCTTATTTAATGGATTAAAGGAAATTCATTTTTAACATGAATACCGTAAAAACTAGGATCTCTTGGAATTACATGTTTTATCAAATTTCTCCTAAATCTCTATTAATACGCATTAAATAACGTATCTGCCGACCTGGATGGCCGAGGTGGCTCAGGGTCGTATTTATGAAGCTCTGCCAGTAGAGCTCTTAAGGGCCTGCCATCTGGGGGCGTGCTAAGAGCTCAAGGGGGGTCTGGAATTGGCTGGGGGCCGTTCATAAATCGCAAAACCGAACACTGGCAGCTTGCTAGGCCTGGAAAGTCCCTGAAAGAGGTTTATAAATACGGCCGTAAGAGCAAGTACCGACTCAGCGCTTCGGTCCGAAGGGTTGCGGGTTTGAGTCCCGCCTTGGGCAGGGTTGTTTGTCCCTTGACTTTGTATGGGTTGTCGCGGAGGGCCTCACGTTCAGCTGACCCCAGATCAGAGGAGCCCGCAAGTGTGTTTGTCTAGTGTATTGTCGAATATGCGTCCAATCGGGACGTAAAGGGTAACCGACTGTTGGCTGGATAAAAGCCCTAGAAAAAAATAACGTATCTTCTGTAATATGAAGACGATTTGAATGTTGAAAACAGTTTCATATATCGTTTCTAGCAGCAGTATTTGATGCATTGACAAGAATGTCTGATGTGTTTTAGGTGAGCTCTTGACCTCGGATATGCAGCGCGAAATGTGCGAGCGCATGCAGAACGCAAGCAGGCCACTCCAAACAGTGAGTAAGACTCAATAGTAGTAGCTGCTTCCTGGAAAGTGGTCACTTCAAGTAAGAAATTTGAAAAATAAGATTTGGAGGCTTTCCACTTGCTTCCAACTTCATAACATGTGTTTTAGTGGTGTAGAATTTAGTGGTGGAGGGTACAAAAAAGACTCTTTCACTTCTTTTCTATTTAAAGGATACGCTATAAACATTTTATCAATACTGGCATTGCATAAATGAAACATAAACTGGTCTTTTTTTATTCTTGAGTGTCTCAAACTTCTAAGGGGTACATTATCGATTGCCCATTAGTGAGTGAAGTATATAAGCATTATTAAAATCTAACCGTTTTCATGTAGCATCTATCGGATCAACATTTTTTAAATGGGTTAGGAAGCATCCTAATAAAAAGAAGACTAAATTGAAATTAAGCCACCTTTAAAAAGTGAATTTATTCAGAAATACGTATGTTAAGGGTCCATTAATTTTACAAATTGATGTGGAATAAGTTTAGTAGAGAACTACTGTACTTCGACTGTATATAGCCCAAGCAGTTCACGAAAATGTTATTAGCTAAAGTCACTGCTAGTGTATTTTACTTCTGAGTAAATACATCTTATAGATCCCAGGCTTTTCGATTACAAAAAAACAATTGTGCGAATAATAAGCAAATCCCACCCACATGACTATTGTAAGCCTGTCTTTATTAATCAAGGATTTCTATCATTACCTTGTCTCTTGATTTACGAATCTGTGGTTTTTGTCAAAGCAGATGTACTCAGCGTGAGAACATATTTTCAGCTAATATTGATGTCTATAATTATTACAGTCGACATAGTAATCATATTCATCAAATGTCGGTATCAACAGTCCAGTAAAAACCAGTTCACATACAATACACGTAGAACAATTTGTCAGATGACATTAAACGACTAAAATCAATACAATAGGACAAGTCCCAAATAAAGTCTATTCTGCTGCATAATTGATTCGATACAATTAGAGACTATACCGGGCATCAAAAATGAAATTATGCATTAAATACCATTGTTAAAATAATAATATAAATAATTTTAACAGTGGTATTTAATGCATTATTTACCATTTGTATAATAATTTTAAACAACCTGTAACAAGTATTGTACTCATTACAAACCGATACCTAGATACCTGACCGCGATAAGGGTGATGTCAATGACCCCTATCTCGGTCAGGTTTTTTGTCCAGTTTGTCTAATCCTTTGAGAAAATGCTGAGATGGCTGCTGGTGGAATGCAGTTATTCAAATTATCGTTCTCGATGTTGTCGTGGCAGGAAGTATTATTCCTTCACGAAGAACATGAAGGATAAGAGCCGAAATCTATAGCTGATTTACATTTGAAAATATATATTATTACATCGAAACGAATATTTAGTTATCAATTCTTGCTGAAAAACTCCCGTTTTTTCTGTATTCAAAATTCAACTTCTATATGATTTAGAATAGGGATCCCAGAATTAAGAAAACGTGCACAGAATACACTTCTTCCCGTAGCACGTCACACGTAGTTTTAACTGTTGTTGGCGTAAAATAAACAAACAAAAAACTTCTTCTTTTGTTTGATATGTGGTGATATTGATCGAGGCGGTTCTTTGAATATTCTAGGGCAGATTTGTTTATAAGCGGCTCGATGTCCATTTTTGCTGACTTTAACTCGAGCTCTGCTTGTACCCATAAGCTCAAATTTAAAGCAAACTTACGAGCCCTAGGAGTGACATTTTACCAGTATAAACATGTTTTCCTTTCTCGAAATGAATGTGAAAAGAATTGGCACACTTTGCAATAACATGGCGAACGCCAACACACCCTCGAAAGCGGAATGGAGTATTTGTAACTTCACACTATAAAGACAAATTGACGTTTCGCCATGCGTATCTAATTTCATGACAAAGATTCCGCCTTCCGCTCACACAATCAATATAAAAATCCGTGAACCAATCCAACACATTTGAATTGTAATTTACAACTCATTTTAGGTCAACATACTTCTTTAAACAATTCTAACGCGCAATTCTCATGGAAACTTGAAATCGAATTGTCCTTATTGCCGACCATTCCCTTCGTTATTTCCTTTCGTTCACCGATCACACGATGTCGAGTCAATTCGTTACGCTGAGGGATTATCCCACCAAACTCTCCGCCAAAAACAACAATAAGGAAGCAAGAAAATCAGGGTCTGCATTCAATAGTAGTAAGACATTATAAGTGAGGTTGGATACCCTGCGTTATGACGCTGTTTTGAACGACGAGTGACCAGCGCACTGTGCTTTACCGGATCTGCATTGGGGTGCCTTTGGATGACGATTAACTCGCATTTGTCAAAATAGTGCGTTTTAATTTCGAGACTAATTCCAGAGAAATGAGGAGCAAACAGGACGATTGACAAAGGAGGATGATGGAGGCTGGTGAAATTCTAGACAGTGAAAACCGAAGATCCCTGAAGAAACCGGTATGAAGCCATATTCCTACCATCAAATTCTTCGCGGAGTGATCGTAATTGCAAACCCGATAGCCAGTCGCGGAAGGAGACTACTGCATTACGGAATTCAAACTTGACTTATACACTACGGGATGCCATGTTGGGTGTAGAGACTGTCCGTGCTAAAGATGAGTACAGCGAAAACAGGTAGGGACGATGATTTTGTATCTCTTCGCGACCCAACAGGCCTGTGTAAATTCTTAAATTTGTGCTGAGCGAAATAAAGCTCATGAGTGGTTTTCGTGTGCTTGGTCAGGAGAAGCAGAATATCCTAGCAAACACCTATCCCCCGATGATATCGGAGGTAGGACAGGAACAAGTGTTAATTAAAGATAACCATAAAACAGTACTTCGTTAAGATATTATTGACTTGAAATATTTTTACTTCTGGATTTTCGTGTTCAAAGGATTAGCTGTCCAAACGAAACTCGAAATTGAAATGAGTGCCGTCGAGTCACACCCACACGCGAGGCGCCGTGCGTGGCGGCAGCGAAATTCGTCAGCCCTTGAGGCGGGGCCCAAATGCAAGGCTGCGAGGGAGGCGGAGGGGATAAGGCGAGAAGAGGATGGTCAGAGTGGACGGAATGGAACTGGGCGGGGGCTGGGGCGGAGTTCGGGGACGGGGCGGGGATATGGACGGGGCGGGCGCTGGGAGAAGGCTGAAGCAGGGCGAGTGGCAGGAGGCGGGGCAGGGTGGCTCGTGCAGCTCTCGGCTTTCGCAGCGACGCACGACCACGTGTAAGTCGATTACTTAACGAGCGGCGCGGTCGCGAGCACGCGTCCCGCTTCTGCGCCACCACTCCACCACTCCACCACTCCGCCCCTACGCCCCGCCTCTCGTCCCGCCACAGCGCGCTTCTTCCCGGTCCGTCCACGTGCTCCGCTGCGCGCACCGCAGCCGACTGCTGTTCGTCTCTCTCTCTCTCTCTCTCTCTCTCTCTCTCTCTCTCTCTCTCTCTCTCTCTCTCTCTCTCTCTCTCTCTCTCTATCTATCTCTGTCCATGTGTATCTCTGACCCTGTTTCTCTGTCTCTCTGTGTCTATCTCTCTGTGTCTCTCTATCTCTCTGTGTCTCTCTCTCTATCTCTCTGTTTCTCTCTATCTCTCTATCTCTCTGTGTCTCTATCTCTCTGTGTCTCTATCTCTGTGTCTCTCTATCTCTCTGTGTCTCTCTATCTCTCTGTGTCTCTCTATCTCTCTGTGTCTCTATATCTCTCTGTGTCTCTCTATCTCTCTGTGCCTCTGTATCTCTCTGTGTCTCTCTGTCTCTGTGTGTGTGTGTATCTCTGTGTGTATCTCTGTGTGTGTATCTCTGTGTGTGTGTGTATCTCTGTGTGTGTGTATCTCTGTGTGTGTGTATCTCTGTGTGTGTGTATCTCTGTGTGTGTGTGTATCTCTCTGTTTGTGTGTATCTCTGTGTGTGTGTGTATCTCTGTGTGTGTGTATCTCTGTGAGTGTGTGTATCTCTCTGTGTGTGTGTATCTCTCTGTGTGTGTGTATCTCTCTGTGTGTGTATCTCTCTGTGTGTGTGTATCTCTGTGTGTGTGTGTGTGTATCTCTCTGTGTGTGTGTGTATCTCTGTGTGTGTGTGTGTATCTCTGTGTGTGTGTATCTCTCTGTGTGTGTGTATCTCTCTGTGTATATGTGTATATCTGTGAATATGTGTATATCTGTGAATATGTGTATCTCTCTGTGTATGTGTGTATCTCTCTGTGTATGCGTGTATCTCTGTGTATGTGTGTATCTCTCTGTGTATGTGTGTATCTCTCTGTGTATCTATTATCTGTGTGTATCTCTATCTGTGTGTGTATCTGTGTGTGTATCTCTGTGTGTGTATCTGTGTGTGTGTGTGTATCTCTCTCTGTGTGTGTATCTCTGTGTGTGTGTGCCTTTCTGTGTGTGTCTGTATATGTGCGTATCTGTCTGTCTGTGTGTGTGTCTGTCTGTGTGTCTCTCTCTGCGTGTCTCTCTCTCTCTCTGCGTGTCTCTCTCTCTCTCTCTGCGTGTCTCTCCCTCTCTGCGTCTCTGTCTCTGTGTGTGTCTCTCTCTCTGTACCTCTCTCTCTGTGTCTCTTTCCTCTCTCTCCTCTATTTCTTCTCTCTCTCCCGTCTGGATGCCTATGTCTTCCAGAGTAGCAAAGAACGAAGGCAGCGTGGAAACGACAAGTGATGCTGGTTGCCTAGTTCAGAGCTACATCGAGCAGACCAGAGCAAATCTTCCTAGCATAGATATTCCTTTGGCGCTTCTAGTGCATGTGCTCACGTCGGGGATTATGAAGAGACAGTGCTATCGTGTATTCAGATGAGTAAACGATGTTTTTAATGATTCTAAAACACTTGAGCATCGCCGAATTTTAATCGATGCCGAAAAAGTTGCGCATTGCATTTCTCTGCGAAATGTATCTTTCCATGAGCTAAAGAGCTAGAGTGGACAGAATATAAATAGTACTTTAAAAACAGCTGTTTACTTTAATCATGCTTTTAATTTAACTGGCAATGTACTACATCTTAACCATGTAATTATGAACATAAATAATATTTGTTAAACAGAAAGCTTGAAAGTCTACGTTGTGAGTATCGAAATAAATAAAGGAACTGGAAAATACAAAAAAGTACTCGAAGGATGTAAATAAAGAATGTCACTATAGCGAGTCAGTTTTAGGATAGTGCCATGCAAAAGAAGTGCATTTATATGGTACATGTACAACTCATATTGTTTACAATTAAATAATAACATGTTTATTCTTTTTATCATGTACTTATTATTAGTATTTCAGATTGTTTTTCAACATATTCTTTACTTACGCATTCAAATTACATTTACATTACCTTCCAATTCCATTACACATTTCAAGACATTCCTTTTAACTACCATCCCACTCAACAATAATGGCAAGAAATTTTAAAAATATATTCAAGATGTGGAACAATTTTTCTATTATCCAACAACTATTCTTAATATTGTTATAGTGACATAAAGAGATATTCTCCTTCAGAGATGTCGTTAAAAGCTTGCAGTCGAAGCTACTCCGCTAAGCTTTGTGTGGATATTGAATAAATAGGCGTGTTAGTGTTAATCGATTTTGATTGAAAAAAAATATAAAAAATTGTATGCCCAAAATGTCAAAAAAACGATAAAAATCGCTCATATTACACAACAGATAATTCCGAGTGTTTTTTCTAGACCTTTTATGAGAGACGATTGCGAGAAAAGTGAGAACGGAGGCAGCAGCAGTGAACAGCGATATCTCGTCTGCGAAATTGGCATGGTTCTTGGAAGGTGGTGTTTGACGAGCATGTAGCTGACAATTTCGTTGAAGATCTTCGCTCGTGCACAGACATACAGGACTAAGCGCCCCTTCAGAAACTTTTTAATTTATCACGCCAAAAGGGGAAAGAATATATACTTACATTTGTTTGTAATGATGGGTAGTCTTTCATCAACTTGATAGATGATCTCTCCAGTTCCACGTCATTGCTATCCATTATCGTTGACATTTCGAAAATTGCAAATTTTCATGTTTCTTTTTAAAGCTTCGGAATGTTTATAATGCCAACTATGGCGGTTGTTGTAATTGTGATGACCTTGCTGAACGTAAGTATCTCAGTTTGAATCCCAGGGTGGTCACACATTTTGGGGTGCACACAATAATTCAAGTTGTATTAGAATATTACGTAAACGTGACAAATAATGCCAGAAATGAGTGCTTTTGTATTACCTCCAATGTGTTCGGACACCACGAAAACATATTTTGAAGCGATGAATGGTGATCCACTTGTTGGGGCTGCAGACGCATAAGCGGAATAATCTGTTTTTATTCTTTGAAAATTAAAATAAACATTTGCCACGGATGGGAAACGCATGCAAGCAGCCGAGATTTGTAGCGTGCTAACATACGAGAATGAGTTACGTGACGAATATTATTGCATTATGCAGAAGTTGCGTCAGAATTGATTTACGTGTAATATTTTTACTTTCCACTTAGCCAATAGCAATAAGTACACACAGGTATTCCAAATAAATGTAAAAATGTCAATGGCATGTGAAGAGGTCCAAGATGATAGTTTTTTCTAAAGAGAATGAGGTCGTAAATTTCGTATAACGAAAATTCATATGTGCTTTTTGTCCCTAATTGTTTGCCAACTCACCGTGCGCCAGTGTTCGGCAGGACAGGAAATCTCCTTGTCTGCTGCTGCAACAGATGGTAACCTGCCGAACACTAGTGAATGGTTAGTCTCGTAATAACCAGGGGCAAAATCACAAGTGTAACTTCCTTAAACGAGATATCCGACCATGTATTTATTGGAAAAATCATCGATCTCTCTAGATGCATTAGAAGTTCATTACGTTAACTCGGAGACAATTTTATATTAAGTAATGAATATAATTCCTAACACATGTGAATCCTGAAAACAGTAGACTTGTCTCTGGCCCGATCGACTTCGAATATGCATTGTGCTTCACAGATTGCCTTTGTATTTTACACTCGCAATCGATGGATTATGTCATTCCTCGGAGGTACTTTGCAGAGGTGTCTTGTGTGGCCACTACAAGTGGTGGTGTTTTGTGTGTATTTGATAATATAATTTATTTAATTTTTGAGTTCAACTGACCAATGTATGTTATAATAATAATAATAATAATAATAATAATAATAATAATAATAATAATAATAATAATAATAATAATAATAATAATAATAAAGCTTTATGCTGGAACACACAAATCATTTTTTTATTTAGGGACAATTTGAAGCTTTATGCTGAAACACACCAAAAACTCTGTTCCTTAAGAGATACTACCAAGGTATTAGAATGAGCTGCCGTTTGGAAAAATGCGCCATCATAAACATACGGTAAGGCAAAGCAGAAAAGTTAGGTAAAAACGTTCAAGGCATAGAAGAGCTGCAAACTGATGCTACTTACAAATATCTCGGAATACAATAGAATATGAAACTTTATCACAGCGAAATTAAACATGAGCTTACCGAGAAGTAAAACAAGAGGGTAACAAAGATACTGAATACGAAGCTAGCTGGGAAACGCATAATGACGACCATCAACAGCCGGGCTGTACCTACGCTGATATACAGTTTCGGTATAGTAAAATGGTCCAATGCAGACCACAATTCGTTGGATGGACTAGAGGGCTTCTTACAAAATTCAGATGTCTGCCCCTAACTCTTCTGTGATTCGCTTGTATTTACCAAGAAAAGAAGGTGGTCGAGAGCTGCGAAATATTTTTAACCTCTACAGAACCCCTCGCAAGCTACCGGAAATCCCTCGCAAGCTGAGTTGAACAGTGCAAATGGTCAACCAACTATCGCCTACATTCAATCACGAGCATTTGCTATGTGTCGGTCGGGTTTGGGGTCTGCCCAACATACGCGTAGTACATTTACTCTACTCTTACACTTACATTATACTACACTATACACACACACAGACACACACGTAGTAAACCGGGAGCGGTAGCTCAGTGCATCAACTGATGTCACTGCAGCGCCTCTGACCGGGAGGTCCTATGTTCGAGTCCTGACGGCGGCAGGATTTTCGACACTAGCTTTTCAGCTAAGTCGAAGTCAGTCGCTGTCTGGAGGAGAATTCTAGCGGGCGGCTGCTCTGATCGGTAGTTTTCCGTGGTTTCTCCGATCAACACCAGGCGAATGCCGGACCCTACCAAACAGGCCATGGACCGCGCGCGAACTCTCCTTCCTCTTCCTTGCCCTATCCTCTCCCCTTACACACACAAACACACGTACACTAACATGCACTACACTACTATATATTCCGGGAGACCGGTCGGGAGCTTAGAGCTTCTCCCAGCTGGGGCGGCGCCCCGCTGGTGGGAGAGTCCTGGTTAGGGGGAAACCCCACTAACCGACGGTAGGTCGGCGCCGGATCTCATCATCCAGCGGGGGAAGATGAACGCCGTCTCCCGAAAAAAAAACATGCGCTACACTCACGGGACTAATGACCGAAGCAGTTGACGCGCCCGGAAACACGATAAAATCAATCAATCAATCAATCAATCACACACGTAGTACACGAACCTGCCCAAGCTGTGGTAATAGGGTCACCATACAAAATAGCCATGCTCAGGGCACACAGATTGCCTCCAGAGCAACGCACAATATTTCAAACTCAGGGAAGAAGAGATGCGTGGAGGAGGTGCTGTCACGTCCGTGCGACGTGAAAGAAGCTCGCTTCCTTCAAACTGTTTCTGCCGGCGCCGGTAGCCGACCTAAACCAAGCTTCATAAAGTCACGGTAACATGGAGTCACCGCGGGTTCCCGGTTGAGTGGCCTCCTAGGCACCAGCTACTAACGACGCTGAGCCCCTGGCCCTGACCCTGACTAGACGTAAGACTGACTGTGTTCAAGGAGAATGACCCTTCGCGAACAACGCCACAAGAGCTCTTTCACAAGTAATAGAATTCTCTTATTCTTCCAGGAAAAGAATATTTTGGTCTTGTGTTTGCAACTAAGTACTGAGCTACATGCAGCTAAGTACGAGATTGTCTTAAAATCTAATCAGCCTTTCAGGCAAGGAATACTTTGGTCTTGTGTTCATATTACTAATTACTGGGCAATACACATAAGAGTATTAATGTTTCTAATTAACGACTTTCTTTTTCTGTGGGTTTTGTTTGTGGTATTGTCAGTACAATATTGTAATAATAATAGTAATAATAATAATTATTATTATTATTATTGTTATTATTATTGTTGTTATTATTATTGTTAATATTGTTGTTATTATTATTATTGTTATTATTATTGTTATTATTATTACTATTATTATTATTTCCATCTTGTTTTACAGAGACAAAGTACATTGTAGTTTCTTGGAATTACTAATTATCGATAACCAGTTGTGATGGTTAGCAATACTGGGTTTATAATTTATTATCTACTTCTACATTGTATTTTTATGTGGCGCGTTTTTTAATATTCTTTTTTTTAATTTACAATCCAAGTTTTTGTGTAAGTAAAAAATTAAATAAAACCTAGCCATCAATCATATAAGTGAAAATTCATAGAGTCGCAATATTTATATTTCCGTAGAAAAATATAACTCCATTCTTCATATATACCTGAATTCTTCATTCAGCTCAACGTGTTCTCCAGAACAGAGCAAAGGCAACGTATAGGAGCGTCGCGGCTGACTCCCGCCGAGGGGAAAAGGGAATGAAAATTTGGAGAGGGGTGAGAGGGGAAATTGTCCTAGTCATGCACCGGACACTTTCTGCGCCATTATACCCGGAGTCTTGGTTGCTGGACTGGCGAATACTATATTCTCATTTACTCTTCAGAATACTTGCCATCGCAGATTTTGTAATAGATAAGGACTATTTTCGTTCTCATTTTCATTACATCACACCAGATTGTTGAAATGCCGCGAAGTCAATGTAACCCAACTCACAATTGAATATTCTTCTGCATTGTGACTTTTATTTCAGCATATCTTGATGTTCTCACGCGGTTTTAGTACTGTTATGGAGTTTGCGCTTTAAATGAGTAAACTTCTGATTTTCCGCATCTGAATGGCATGTTTAATGTGCCACTACGTAGCTACACAGTTCGCTTTTGCACCCAACAGTCAAGTACACAAAAGTTTTAAGCGGCAGCTAGAAATGCACAATAAACTTCGTCTGTGGAGAACATGGTCTGAGTGCTACGTAAGGCAAGACAAGTGATTGGTGACTGTTGGTCGACTTCAGGAATTGAAATCGCAACATTGCGCTCTACGAGGAGAACCGCTTTCTGCATTGCGAGGCATTAGGTATGTTGCTCTTCAAAGTGCGACGTTTGCGTTTGGTGTTCTTCTATGCCGGGTAAAATTCCTCATCCAAAGAGAATCTTTGAGGAATTACTAAATCGTTAGAAAAATATCATATCATTAGTGATATTTCCGAATTACTTACAAATGATCTGCTTTTGTGTACGAAGAAACGCGAGAATCTATATTACTAATGTTAGATATACACATGAATTGGGGAAAACGAAGTAGCATATTTTCTTTTCCTCTGTGCGTCACTGCTTAAGACACAGCTGACGTCATGCGACGAGGAAGACAGAGGCTTGAGGATTCAGGTGTGTCAATTTCCAACAGTCCAGTTTTGTTGCCACCACTTGGTCGGGACTCATATCGAGGACCTTCGCCAATGTGTAGAGGTTAGAGCAGAGTCAGTAGAAATGCTGAGTCTGAGCTGTTTGGTCAAATGGCAAGAGGTGAAGCAGCTGGGGTGAAGTAGCTAGCTGTTCAGCGGAAATCGGTGAGCGTCAGGGAAACGGCAAGGTTTGGCTGAGTGTGGAGTGGCAAGGTATGGAGAGGCAAGGCACGGCGTGTGTCGAGGTGTGGAGTGTCGAGGTGTGGAGTGTCGAGGTGTGGATTTGAAAGGATGTATCGACAAGAGGGGGAGAGGCAAAGGTTTGGAGGTGCAAGAGAAGGTGTTGCAGAGGGCAGAGAGGCAGCATATGGTACGTCAAGGGTTGGATCTGATAGAAGTGGAGTGGCAAGGTCTAAAATAAGTAAAGTCGAAGAGGGTGAAGCACCATGGTGTGAAGCGGTAAAGAGTGGAGAGGAGAAAGGGTAGGAGTGGAAGGGGTGAAGCGGAAAGGCGTGGAAACGGTAAGGGTTGGATTGAATTGAATTGATTCCTTTTTTACGTGGCGAGACTCAGGCCATGAGGCCTGCTCTTCCGTCTGACCACGGAAATTTCGCTACGCTTCTTTCATCAACTAGGGGAGAAAGAAGATATTCTTTGGACGACAAAAAAGGCAATTTGAATTTAGCTCAGAGGCATCGTTTTGGCTTGAGGGTCTTTTACATGCAGTAAATCTGCTAACATGGGACAGCCGGCTTTACTTCCCCTCCGAAGAGAGGCGGACCAAGGATTTTTTCGCCCATAAAAATCCACGCCATCGATCGGACTTGAACCCGCGAACTTGGGTATTACATTTCGATTCGCTAACCCTTACACCATCAACGACCCCGATATTCGACCGGATTCGATAGATGTGGAGTGGCAAGGTGTAGAGAGTCAATTGATTGGAATGGCTAGAGATGAAACGGAAAGGTTGAGTAGTATGTGTTGGAGCTGTGTGGGGTGGAACGGCAGAGGTAGGGCGACAAGGGGTGAATCTGATAGAAGTAGACTCGCAAGAGTTGAAGTGGCGAATGGTGTAAAGGCAAGGGGTGGAGAGGCCATGGGAAAGTAGCGAGGGATGAAGTGGGGAGGGCCGGTGTGGTCCAAGGCTGGTGTTTGATTAGTGATTCCGGGCGCGTCAAAGGCTAAGTCCCGTGAAGTGCATGTTTTCATTGTGAGGTGGTGCTAATCTTCCTTCGTTTAATAGTGATTAGATCCGGTGCCAACCTCCCTGTCGGCTAACGGGGTTTTCAGTCCATCCGAGCTGGGACAAGCTCCCAACCAGTACCAGGAAGGTAAGATCGCGCGTGGTCCGTGGCCCTTTTCTAGGGTACTGCTCCGGAATCCACGTGGTGTTGATTGGAGAAAGCAAGGAAAAGTACCGATTAGAGTAGTCGGCCGCTAGATTGCTCCTCTAGACAGTGACTGAATTCAATTTAGCTATCTTGCTAGTGTCGAAATCTTCCCACCGTCGGACCTCGAACCTCCGACCTCCCAATGAAACGCAGTGATATCACTTGATGTCCTGACCCACGTGTGTCAGGTGGTCTCCCTGTGGGTGGGTGGGTGGGTAGGTGGTGTTTCCTAGGGATGTAGGGGGGATGATTCCATTGGGGGTGGAGCGGGATGTCTTGGAGTGGTGAAGGTGAAACGGCGAGGGGGAAATGAGGAAGGGTGGGCTGGCAACGGATAGAATGGCGACAGATAGAGTGGCGAGGGGCGGAGTGGTGAGGCGTGAAGGAATGGCCAGGACTGAAGCAACCACACAAGCGGGAAGGGGTTGAGCGGGAAAGAATGAACCTGAATGGTGTGTAGTTGCATGGTGTGGCGCAGAAAGGGTTGGAGGGGCAAGGGGAGCGTTGGCAAAGTGTTGGTGACGGTAGGGAAGTATCAACAACTAGTGCGGCGATGATGATAATAATAATAATGTAATAATAGTAATAATAGTAATAATAGCAATAATAGCAAAAATTGCAAAAATATCAAAAATATCAAAAATGGCAAAAATATCAATAGCAATAATAGCATTAATAGCAATAATATTAATAATAATTATAATAATAATAATAATAATAATAATAATAATAATAATAATAATAATGATAATAAAAATTTAAAAAATTGTCTTTAATTGTGGCGAGGCTCAGGCCTTGAGGCCTGCTCTTCCTCCTAACCACGCTCTTCCGCCTAACCACGGGAAGGTGTGGAGCAGCAAGCCGCGGGGCGCGAGTGGGCGAGTGGACGGTGGAAAGTGGTGGGGCTCGCGCGCGCAGTCGGAGTGTGGCCGGCGCGGCGACCAGCGTGTCGCAACATTCCCCGCACGCCCAACAAACGAGCCTCCCATTCGTCATATCATATTCGCGACGTGCGCGATGGGAATCGATTATTCCGTTCCCGGTGGTGGTGCCGCTTTGTATCGCTCTTGGCTGGAGGGGGCGGGGTCGTGGCGGTGGGGGTAGCCGCCGGGAAGCCGCTAAGCGGCGAGCTCCATCTCGCTATGAGAGTAATCAGGTTGACCATTACTTCGTTAAACGAGACACGGGGGAATCCGTTTGGCAGCGTTCAAACCTCACATTGCCATGGTGTCAATTGACTAAAATCTTTTTTACACAAACTAAGTGGCGAGTGGTAATGCAACTCCTGGATAACGAGAAAGACGAAAGTCGGAAATTGCTTTCTTTCGTTTGGTAAAGGAATCACTGGACTTTCGAAATATTATTTATATATTTGTAATTTTAACTCTTACGTTGCTCTTGACAGGAAGATCGTTCTTATTGCATTAGATTTTTCTATATTCCATTGGAGCTATTACGAAAATAAAAATAAACCAAAACGAGTTCAAGTTATATTTTTTTCTGGCAAATGCAAATTTCACTGGTTTCCTTACTTTCTCATAGAGTCTTATTCTGACTGGAAGCAAGGAGGAAAGTTGGAAGAACGAAAATGAAACTCAGGTTTCAGGGGTTAACTTATTACAAAAATACACTATTGAATCTATAAGTGCAGGGATTTCCCTCATATCACGCCATTATTGAGGAAACTTTCTCTCTCTCTCTACAGCATGTTCTCGTTAATTTTAAAGTGAGATATAATATATAAAGCATAGTGATATGAAAAGAATAAATAATTGACTATTAACGTGTTTTACAAGGTAGTAATTGTCTATTAAATTGTCTGATGCAATTGTCTACAGTGAATTCAAATAAAGCTGCGTTTTTATGTAATATCATACGACCTTTCGACTTTATAGGACTCATTTGCATATTTATATCGTCTCGAGAGTGAGATATATATTGTTTAACACTTTATATACGCATGAGTATTGGTCGTTAATTTCGCACCGGTTACTTTGTGGCGTAGCTCTTGCATATTTTCTTTCATTACGATGTACCCTCAATTAATTACAATGCGAATTAATTAATAAATGTGAGTGAAGTGATCAATACAGAAACCCTCTGAAGAGTATGTCAATTTAAATTAATGAGTGACGAGAAAGTATTGATGAAATCAATTTTTTGTATCGAAAAATTGCGTGATACCTGGACGTCTAGCATAGCTTCCATAACAGAAAGCCATAAAACAGTTTAAATATTAATTAATATCTGTTTTATTCAATTAATTACGAGAAAAACAATAAAACTATGTGTGATGTTGAGGAGAGAAAATACGCCGTTTTATTTTCTTCTACTTCACTTCAAATAGTACGCACATGTTCTTCCTTTTCATCATCATTATATCACTATTGGTGCCACCTTTTCTTAGGCCTTACGACCTCCCTTTTACCAGTGGCTCGATAGACCATTGCAAATGGGGGATTCTATTGGCGCCCATTCTTCTTATGTGTTGTCTCCAAGAATCTTTATATTTTTGTAGTTCATTTATGTCATAAATGTTGGGATCTTTTTGGATATCTTCATTTCTTATGAGATCATACTTGGTGCAGACATTTTACTTTTCTGAGGTATCTCATTTTACGTGCTTGGATTTTGCTCTTTCTCTTTCTTTAATTAGCAACGATTAACTGCCATACAAAAGAACAAGCACAGCCTTTGTCTTTTAAAGTTTGTTTTTTTGTACCTTATCGTGTGTTATTATGGAGAGTTCTATTTATTATACCGCATACTGATTGAAATCTATTGATTTTATTTTCAATGACCGTATCGGCGTCATAATTTATTTCACATCCAAGATAATTAAAATGAAAAACTTGTTCTACGGGAGTATCATCAATAATTATTTTCTTGCAGATGGGATATTTTCAGTAGTGGGCCATGTCTTTAGTTTTCCTTTTGGAGATTCTAAGATTATATTCTTGTTCTCCAAGATTATGTAGGTTGTGTAATGCTTTTTGTAGCTTTTCTTCGGATTCTTCTAGAATTATTACGTCGTCAGCATGCAACAGCACATGTAAAAATTTTATTTCTACTTAGTTGTGTGCCAAGGACTGATGGGCAAATTTCACTTTTGTATCAGATCATCTATGTGCATATTAAATAATGATGGAGACAAGCTACATCCCTGTTTTAGACCGTGGTTTATAATAATTCAGTCAGTTCTTTTTGCCTGTGATTATAACCATTTATGACTTTTGATACATACTTCTTAGAATTTCCACCAGGTGCTTAGGGTCACGATTATTCTTAATTACGCTCCATAATTCATTTCTGTCAACCGTGCCGGTTGCTTTTTCAAAGCCAATGCTAAATGAGTTTCAATATTGACTTCTCGTCTTTTTCTAAAAATTTCTTTTAATAATACAAATATTATCATTGCATGAGCAACCTTTTAGGAATCCAGCTTGTTCTCTTGTAAATGGACCTTTTCTACGTTTTATTTTAGAGACAAAACATTGAGAATATTCCATTTAACATGATATCGTTCCGTCAACTCCACTCATGTAGCGAAATTACACTTGTGTTGATACATATAAGATTATTTAAATTAAAAGATGAGTTTTTGTACAATTATTTTGAATTGGGATTGTACGATGATTATAATATAATTTATTTAACAATTGATATGATAATTATCCAAGAACATAACACATACGGTGGGAATAAACAAATCTGCTTCATATTTATAATTTAAGTGTGTTAAACCATTATTCCAACAGACGACTACTGTACATCACACAATTGTTTCTCTCTTCGAAAATGCGAGAAAAATTTTAAATTAGTTATGTATACTCAATTTTTCGGAACTCTTCTGCAAATTTCCAACTTTAGATATATTTTTTACTTATCTCTGATATTTATAAGATAGATTCCATTATTGCACAACATATTTTCCTCAAGGAACTTCCGGGAAATGCAGCGAAGCTACTTGGAGACCCGGCTACCTCGAGTTTTCCTGTTCACATGAAATTAGTTGACTCATGCGAGATAAACAAAAGAACATCAAGCAATTCGCAGTAAACAACCATAAGATATTTACAACCACAAGATACTTAAAGACCAATATACGAAAATATGTTATATCAACTTCAGTCAACGCAATCAACGGACAAAACACTATTTTCCCGCATCGTGAGAAAAGATACTTTTCTACAATAAAAACGAATACGTAATTCGTAGAAAAATGTCAGTAGTGAGCGCCCTATAAGGAGTGAAATTGTTGAGGGCACCCGTAATTTGAAGGCAAATGTCCTATTGTAATGGCAACACAGGCGAGCGATTAGGCCCGCGCTTCGGTGGCTGCGGCGTGTGCGTTGCCTCCTTGGGGCTACCGCTGGGGTGCGTGGGCAGCGGCGGACGCGCGCTGATAGTGTCGCGATACAACTTCATTATGACCTTAATTTCCTGCCTGATGAATGGCCATCTGCACGGTGCCTGGATAACGAGCAGTGGTCGATGCTTTTGTTTGCCCAAACAAGCCGGTGATCAGGGAAATATTCAAATGGGTCCGGGGCCGCGCATGCATTATGAAACAGGCGCGCAGCGGGCGCCCTGCCCTGCCACGCCCACTCCCCCTCCCCCTCCCCACCCCACCCCCGTGCCTTCCCCCTACTCGGCCCGCACACCCGTACTCACCCTTTTACACTGCCCCATACGTAAAGTGGACTCACCAAGAAATAGTTTTCGAGGCTCTACTGTTTCGGTTCGTTCCCTTGCGTTCGTATTTGCCGCTTCGTTTTGTTTGTTGCTGAACACCTACGGCAGGAAAGAAACAGGCAAGGACTGGTACGTTACGTAGTTTCACAACCTTAAATGAATATATGAAAAATATACCAGTTAGCTCTAAAACGATCAACATCTCTTTCTATCAATACACATGGCGTTTTCTATAGTGATTCATTTCTACTGACGTAGAGAGCAAACGTGTAATCAGACCTTGTGGTGTTTAACAGTGCAATCCATTATATTTCAGTAATTTTTATTTTTTTTTAATTTCCTCACAAGCGAATTAAAGTGGCGTTATTGCTACTATTTTCATTACTTTTTTCTTATTAAATACTAATTACATTGCTGAAATTTTGTGTTCATTTTTTAAAAATATGCTGTTCGTGTGCTCGTGTGCGTAACGTGATATGGCACTGTGGAAATGAAAAGAAATTCGTCAAAGCAATGCATATCGGAAAATGTTGTCGGTATATTCAAGTAGTGAATTACGAATAAACGTAATTTTGTGTCATTTTTATTTATTGTAAGAGAGATTATCGAATTATGTCATCTGTGAGCATTGCGATCAAATTTGTTTGATGATAAAAACAGTTAAAAACTGTTACGTACTAAGAGAAGGAGTGTATTCTGTGAACGTTGTCTTAAATTCTGGGAATTCTATCCGAACCCATAAACATGTTGAATTACGAAACAGGTGGAAACGAGCGTTTTTGGCAAGATATTAAAAATTATATTTCCTTATATTTCTTATTGGGTATTAAAAACAATTTAGAAAGGCAAAACTGCTAGCAAAGAAAAGGCAAAACACGTTTTGACTATTACCTCTCATTGTGCACTTCATGAAGGAATCCACATACTGCAGCGAGGACCTGGAATCGGCAATTTGAATAAATGTATTACCCACTAAACTTTAGAAAATGTAAACAGAGAGTCAATCTACATTAATGCCCTGAAGGGGCCGTATCAGCATTCGCTCAGAGGATCAGGGAAATGGGACGAAAAACCCGATCGAGATGAGGGTTGTTGACCCAAAACCTATAATATTACTTGTTACAGGCTTATTTAATCTTTTAGAATTATCCAGTAAATATGGTATTGAATACTTTAAATAACTGTTAAAATCAATATAACTTTATTTTTACTTTCTCGCACTTACTTCGTAAGAAGAGAATCGTGCTCCGGAAATCGGCGAATTTTCTGTACAAAGCCGCTTATTGCCGGGCCCCGGAAAGGATAAAATGAATTGTTGTTTGATAAGTGATTCCGAGCGCGCTAAATGTTAAGGGCATTAGTCTCGTACGTGTAGTGCATGTATTAATCGCGGGAGGTGCGAGTGATCCTGCCCTCGGTGGATGGCGAGATTCGGCTTGCAGGGATTTTCCGCAACCAAATATATCCCACCAGCGTGGGACCGTTCTAATTTCCTGTCTAGTCTCCCGACATGTGTAAGAGTATAGTTCACGTTGGTGTACGTGTGTGTAAGGGCTGAGGAAAAGACTAAGAAGAGAAAGGAAAAATCTCGGCGGTCTGAGGACCGTTTATTACGGTACTGCTCTGGCATTCGCCTGGTGGTGATCGGAGAAACCATGAAATCTACCAATCACTGCAGCCGGCCACTATAATTCTTCTCCAGACAGCGGCTGAATTCGACTCAGCAATCCTACTGCTGTTGAAAATGTTGCCACAGTCAGGACTCGAACCTAGGACATCCCGTTCAGAGGAACCGCAGTGACACCAGTTGATGCCCTGAGCGTTGCCGGAACGAAAAATTGGATTACCCTGGTTCCAATATATAGTAAATTACTACCTGTAACACGCTATGCAGTCACAATCCAAGTTTTGTGGGTTCTTGGTCCCGAAAAATCGATTGACGGGGTGACGGCTGTCCGTCTGTCCGTCCATCTGTTTTGTGGTCAAAGGCCAAAACCAATTGGCCTTTTTCTCCAAATCTCATATTCTTCGATGTAGTTAAATGAATTGAATGTCATCCGAGTTTGATACGGATATTTTAATTGGGAGGGGTACAATATATGAAGCATAAATATTTTCAAAATTTGCTAAAAAATTGTTCCAAATCTTTTATTGATGTTTGTCTGCATATAGCGTGAAGAACGTTTAAGAGAATGTTGCAGGTCTCATTTTCGGTGAAATCCATGATGTTTCGAAAATTGCAAAGTTCAAATATTATTTGGCGTCTTCCTACAAATATACATAGGGATTTTCTCCCAAACGAAATGTTTTCTTTAAAGAGAAATCATAAAATAAAGTACAATTTTTCGAAACTATGAATTGGTGTTAATCTATTTTAAATGGTCCAGAATTTAATAAATTGGCCGCTCGCCCATCTCGAAAAAAATTCATGTTTTGTACATATATTTCCTAATGTTTTGGCTGTTTAAAAACATTGTGATTTATTTTTAATGTATCTGGTTTACAAATGGCGGCTATTTTTGTTTTTCGCCGTGCGCCATTTTTCGCGTTGTAGATATATTTTTTCAAAATTATTCAGCTCTGTGTAGTTCTAGCATTCTAGAATAAAAAGAATTGGATTCAATATACTCTGGCCTACAAATCGAAATATTATTTACCTACCTTCTATGCTTTTATTTCAGAAATATTTGTAACCAAATCTATGGAACGCGAACGAGCTAAGTTCGATTTTCAGAGAGTAATTTCTCAAGAATGGAATCTCAGCCTTAATTTTTTTCTGTGCTTTTACACAACAAAGTATAGTTACGTTTTGTAAAATATCATTGGTAAGTAACGTACCCCTTGAAAAGTAACACCCTCTTCAAAATTGAAATTTTTGATTTTTCCAAATTTTCAACTGTAATATCTCTGTTGGGGGACCAGATAAAAATATGAAAATTGAACACATACTAGATCCCTATAACACCAAACTTCAGTAAAAATTTCAAGGTTTTCATAGGATTTATAAACATAACATTTCATAGGTCATATACCTCAGGGTACCTCACTGGTCAGCGTGCTCGCTTTCCAGGACACGATCGCGGGTTCGATTCCCCGTGAGGCAGATTATAGTGTACGTTTTCCTTGCAATGTCCCAGTATCTGCTGCTGTGTGACGATCAGAAAAGTTCACTTCTCTGGTTGGGAAGACCAGAATACAGCGTAAGGGATGTTTATGCGCCACACGTACCCGAACCCATGTCCGAAAGGTCTGGACGTCATTGGTAAGCTTTGGCCCCGTAAAGGGATGTTGTTCAAGTACAGATAGTCATATACCTATTGACTGGTTTCAGTGTACATGGAGTTTTCTGTAACCAAGACTCTCTCAACACCTTACGTCATTTACTTCGCGCTCTCTGTCTGAGAGATGCTTTTCACACAGCTATGTGAACTGGGACGTCGGAATTAAAAGTTAATACTTTTACTTTCTCGCCATCGCTTACGCAGTAAAGATAAAGTTATGTAATGCTGCGCGAAAAAAAACGCAGACTTTTTGGCAGAAAAATTCTTATTACAAGGCCCTGGTACCGAAGAAGTGGATAAATCTAGTTGCTAAATTATGAAAAAATCCTCTAACACTCACTGAAAAATTCAAAATTCTTCCGGTGTCATCCTACAACTTCAATTATGAAGATAGAGATTTTTTCCTTTCTGTTTTTTAAAGATTTTGAAATAAGGTCAAGTACAATTTATGAAAAATTTGAGTACATTACGCGTAATTTTGCATGAAAGTACGGGCGAAAAAGTACGTTCTGTTTTAGCACCAAAATTTTAGTTTTTTCTTCATCCGGGAATGGATTCTTGGGCTGCGACATAGCAAGCGGGCAAACCCGCTCGACTTTAGCCACCGGGGGAGGGACCTTTCTCTATTGTAAGATATCTCAATTTTTTATAATTCACATTCTTGGATGTGAAGAGATTAACGGGATGGTATAAATTTATGGAACTTGGATAGCAATTGGGAATTAACAGATACAATCATAATATTCATGATTGAAATTCCCTTTCGTATGTTCTCGCTTTCGGAATATGTCATGAGTAATATGTCAGTCATGAGTAATATGAGAAAGTATATACTTCAAACTTAACTGATATTTAGTTTCAAAAACACTTAACTGTTTTCAATTTTTTGAATTGTTCTGAGCTTTTTAAAAAAATCTAGAATCTGGTAAGTGCAATAATCATTGTGTCATTGAAAAGAAATGTATTTTAAACTCTGGATATTTTATTGTTATAAGACGAGAACACTTTATGTAAAAAACAATCTATATATATAAAAGAAAGTCGTGTTAGTTACACTATTTATAACTCAAGAACGGCTGTACCGATTTGGCTGAAAATTGGTGAGCAGGAAGCTTAGAGCCAGGAGACGGACATAGGGTACTGTTTATCCCGTTCGACAGCGTTCCTGTGTGAGAACGCACGTTTTCGCGTGATTTCGCATGTTTTCGCGTGAAGGTACTTAACTGAAGAGTGCAATCTATGCACCAAAATACAGGAACAATAATGAATGATTAATCTACTTAATTTTTTATTTGTATTTTCTAATAAACAATTTAACTTAATAAATTCCAAAATCTGCTTATTTATTGCCTTTAACAGCCGGTCCCTATGATTATAGCTTTGTATTTCTCTCTTAAACAAAAATCAATTAATAAAAAACGCTCTGCTACGTAATAGATTTTTTAATTATCTATTTAATATCAGAGCGTTTTATTTTAAATTCTTCTTTGTTTGAGAGAAAAACACAAATCTGCAATTGCTTTATTATCACGAGTGCAACAAGGATAGTACAGTTTCTCACAGTGAGTGCGACGCGAGAGAAAAAAGATGGGACCGGCTGTTAAGGCGGAACAGAGTTCGCCGGGTCAGCTAGTAATATATAAAGCTTTCTCTATATAATTACAAGTAATGCAAGAATGCAGAAACAACTGAATTTCTAACACATCTTTCATCAACATCACTTGAAATAATTATGTCTTCAACACCACGTTTTCCATTTGTGGTACAGTTTTTCGAGGTTTACCGCAGCTCGAATTTTTAAAAAGTTAGCCTTCCTAAAAGTACGTCCTCATTTAGAGTCACATAAATAAAACATTATATAGGGATACATATTACAAAGTCCGCCAAGATATGAAGTTTCCTTCTACATTTTTGTAATCACGTATTTCAAATATTTTGCAGCCTGTTCAGTCACTTCCTCCATTGAATTTTCTTGTAGTGTGTCTGATCACTTCCATTCATTAAAAGGGAACGTACACATTCTGGATAATTTTTCTATGCTTTCCAATTAAACAAAAGTCTTGATCACACTCTTTATGTGTCCTGGCTCTAGAAATTTGTGATCTTTCCTTTCAAAGCTTAATTTTTTGCTATTTCCATCCAAAATGTAACTGTTTTTATTTAGATTGTGACTTTCGCAACAATCACCGTATGCAATTAGATGACGTGATGACTTGTTAAGACTTTTACAGTATTTTTTTAAATAAGCTCCAACCACATCGAAGCCCCTTGATGCTGCATTTCCCCCAAACAAATGTTGTCACTTTCCCATATTTTAAGTCATGGATGCAGGTATTGTTAGTCCAGGGCACCCTAATTCTTTGTTTCTTGTGAGTGGTGAAAGCAGAAATGTTTTCTGTAGATCAGAAGCAAGAGCTAACATTATCTATTTCATTAGAATATTCCTTGTTTAGTTCTTCAGATCAACTGCCTTTTGTGCTTTTCTATGGTGGTAATCTTGGTCAATTTTATCTGTGCCAGAATCTTAGAATTTTTCCCAGAATATACTTTGTTTAGGAAAGAATTGCATTTATGACAGATGTCAGTATGTGGGCGATGGAACGTTAAATTGTAACATATGTTAAATTCATTTCGATTGCACCACTCTTTTCTCAGCTTCATATCGCTTTTCTTTATACCATTCACATTAGAGCTAGTGTTCAGTCAAATTGTTGTGACAGGTACTGTCTTTTAGGATTGTTAAGTCTACTGTAATGATTTCTGTGTTTTTGAAAATAATTTATATGCTCTCTAACTTGATTTAGTTTTAAAATACTTTTTTTAGTTGGTGTGGGAGCCTTGCTTTTGTTATGTTGAGGAAAAAATCCATCGTCACTTTGTCAGAAGCAATATCAAATCTATTGTGAATAATCCCCAAAACTTTAAGAAAAAATTACAAACTCTGCCATTTCGGCAGAGTAATTTTGATGGTTTTCTTGTGATTCGTTGCACATGACTTTCGTATATTTGGTTCTTTCATTTCTATTCACGAGCATATGTATTATTTTTATAGATTCCAGCATCGTAGATCCCGAAAATCCGTTAAAATGTTATTTCGATCTTCAGCTTTAATGTGGCTTCTGCAATGAAATCGGCATGTGTTTTTAAATCCATGATCATGTTTGGCTTATTTTACTTCATTCCTGTGGCCAATACATTCTTTTCCAAAATTCCGCAGAAATTTGTTTATATTTGCTTGCCTTTGATGTCATTTGAGCCTCCTAGATCTTGCTACTAATTTTCATTGCAGACGCATATTACAGATGAATGATTTCCAGTTGTTTGCAATTTGTCTCCTTCGTGGTGACTGAAAGGATTCAATGTATCTTCTTCAAAAATAAATACTAAGGAGGAAATATGTCCCGTGCATAGAAACCGGTGTGTCGTAACCTGAACTTTTGTATTTTGTAAACATACAATATTTTGTTTCCTTTCCCATTAATATTGCCTCAAATGACTTATAAACATACAAAACATATCGTAATGGACTTCTAGTTGTGCATTTCTTCTCTTTACATGAGACTCATTTATTGCAATCGAGTGGAATGATTGCGTCTAAACTATTGCAAATAATCTGGAGCACTTGCCTGGGTTTTGCTCTGAAGTCTGTCGCCAACGTTCTGAGCGTACAAAATTTGACCGTATAGGTGGCAGCAGAAAGGATCAAGGATTCTAATGAGGAATTTTTGAGCAAAGATACAACGGTCATCTAGATGGAATGGTCGACTCGAATTTCGAAAAAAGTCATTTACCTGTGTTTGCTCTGAGGCCCTCAATTGTAACTTGATGTCTGACTTAGCATATGAAAGAATTGAAAGTAGCTAGAACTCAAAGATAATTTAGTATGGTAATTTGAACGGAACATGACCGCGGAATCCTCCGTATATAATCACACTTATAAATGTAGAACAAGTAACATTTATTCATTTTAAATTCACCGGCTCGTATGAAATATAAAGATATACATAATAGTAGCTTGAGGCGTTGACCCTGAAGACTTGACATTAAAAGGCTTGTATGCTTTGATTTATTTAACGTGGCGCCTCATGGTCACGAGCTGGAAGGAGACGGGGACATTGTCATCCAATCGGTAGCTCCATCACTAAAATTTTAAATGTAATGAAACTCACTATTGAATGACAGTGTCCTCTTCTTCATTCAGCTCGTGACCGTTAGTTGCCACGTTAAATAAATTGAAGGAGGGGAAAGGAGGGGAAAGGAGGGGAAAGGAGGGGAAAGGAGGGGAATACGCACCTGTAAGGTTCTGCCAACCCGCGCGACGCAATTTCGTACAGGAACTCTGCGATTAGTACGCAGTGAGAGTTCATTTGTTTGTTCTCGCTGAACCGGCACAGTTGGTAACTTATTATTAAAATTATGAAATTAATTATTTTCAATATTTTTTCGATTACTGCACAATTGAAATACACATTTAAACATCATACACATTCGTGATGATGTTGAGCTATCTAAGAATAAGACTTTGAACCCACATAGGCATACAAAATGTACGGGACAAGCACGTGTGTCCCACAAAAACCTGTGATATGATTTTTCTGAGCCGATTGCAGCGGTACAGAGGCTTTACATGATAGAGCAGGTTGTGCCTTGACTAATTAGATTAACAGATTCGATACATTCTAGAAACTTCGGATTACTGGATTTATCTTGATTGAATATATTATTGGCGCTGACTCCCGTGGGCGCCGGGCGGTTGCCGGAATTTTAGCGGCGTGCTGTACGTATAGGGGTCAGGCTGGCTTGGTTCTATCATCCTGTCTCTGCAGGCGCGCAGTAACTTGCACGATTCCAGCTCGGTTGATAAACCATGGCCAATGGCTTCGAAACAATATGTTATACAAAGTATCAAATATGCGCTGATGTGCTCTAGTAAGAAATAAAGATACAATTATAATTAAAGTATGAGATATTTAACACTTTTAACTTTTACTTGCCTGGGGATCAACTATGACGAATAGCAGAAATCATAGTGAGTCACGTTTTTCGGCGCTCCTACAATCTTTTCCACGCTTCATGTACTGTGACCTTGCGAGACAGCGCGAAGGGAGGCTCGTTTATTGTTTCATTTTCCAGTGGCACGCATCTCCACGCTTCGGCACTCCACTCAACTTCGCTGCGATCCGCCCAACTCCACTCCCCCTCAAGCAACGTGCTCAGCCTCCGCTTCTGGCCGCTCCCACTTGTTGCCTCCATCCCTGGCCCTCGTTCTGCCTCCACGCATCCTCTACCCCAATTCTCCCTTTCTCCTCCGACCGCCTCGTGTTTGCATCGATTCTGCTCTCCGGAGCCCCGTTTCCTGCTCCCTCTTTGGCCCTCTGGGACGAGGCGGCGGCGCGGGGATGGCGCGAGGCACGGGGTGGGCCCACGAAAAAACGCTCCCGATTTGTCGAAATTGATTCGGGGACGCGGTCGGGACGCGGTATCAGCGACATTACAGCCAGAAAGCCGCCCCCGCGCAGATCGAGGCGCGGGGACGGGGGCGGGAGGGGGCGGAGCGGAGAGGGGAGCTGCGGAAGCGGTGGCGGTGGTGGTGGCCGGGCGCTGCGGTGACGGCCACCCGACCGAGCGCTCTTCTTGCGAAGTAACGAGCGAATCAATCACCGCCCCCTGCAACCCCTGGCCCCGCCCCCGCCCCCGCCTCGGGACTCGTCGTCGCCGCTCATTACGCCCCTCGGCCGCGACCCCGCCCTAACCCCTCCCCGCCCCGGCCGCTCACGACGTGTCCTTTGACGGCGGCGTGTCGGGGCCTGCCCCCGGCGACCCCCGCCCGCCACCCCCGCGCCCGCTCCGCCGCTGCGAGATCCAGGCACCCTCTTCCATAAGTCAGCGTCTCCGGCGCCCCGCCCCCGCCCCTGCCCTCGCGCCGACCCCTGTTCCTCGGTCTCGCCCCCCCCCGCCACACCGCTCCCCACGCCACCGCTCCGCTGGCTCCTAATCTGCGGTCGTTCCGGAAATATGGAGCCGTTTCCGCTCTGACGAGCGCAGAGATAGATTGTTCGCTGTAAAACTTTGGCGTCTCTTCCCGTGTTCGAAAACTCGCCGGCAGCTGATACACTGGCGTTGCTTTGGAATGTATGTGGATAAGCGAGCTTGGTGTGACGCGCCGTATCGAACGATCCGTAGAATCCTTTCCCTCCAGCATCTTCGACCACGTCTCCCTGCACTTTTGCCTCGTCCGCCATTGATTTTAATGAAACGACCTCGTTTCCATGGTTATGTTTTGATTTTTGTGCGATGTTGTTTGATACTTAAGTGGTTTCTTTTATTTGTGCTTCCTTTCTTAGATGCGGTGACACAGCTTTATTTGTCTCTCATGTATCCACACAATCCAGGCTTCTAAAATAACTAGCGTTAATGCATTTCGCTAGAGGCATTCATGTGTTACTCCCTATGTGTTACTTCGCTTGAAAATTTTGAAGAGTTGGGATATTAGGCGCATATATTGAAGTGTATGTAAAGTTGGAAGACAGGTGTTTTTACAATAACAGTTTATTGTGTTTTTTCAGCTTTACAAACAAGAGCCACTACCCAAATCATACAATAAACGATACCAGGTAAACCACTTACCAGAATAGAAAGTATCAAGTCCTTGGTGGTTCGCCTTATTACCAAAAAAGTACTCTTTTTAGCCTAATCCACAATAACTCAAAAGAATAAAAGGATCACTGGCATAGTCCGCGTAACGGTAACTATCACTATCACTCACTGAAGTGCACTTATCTCAGTTATAAACTATTCTGCTCTTCCGGGCCTCATGCCGCTCTTTATATATACGTCATTGCTGCTGGCCCAGACTCGCTCCGGTGGCTGGTTAGCTGGTGGAGCGGATACTGCCTCGCTGCTCCGTAGACTTTAACATAGAGTGCACGCCGTCTCGTGGGCGCGCGCCAAGTTCAAACACCATCGCACACGGGTTGCTGGCAGCGCGGCAAGGAAATGGTTATCTTTTCTTTTGATGGCGTCTGTATCACAGTTTGCGGGCCCTGTAGCGATAAGTCTCTGTCTTCTGCGCGGTCGCAAAACCATCTCTGCTGAAGCGATCTCAGTGACCTTTGTGATAAAAGCGGAGGTCGGTCACCAATTAGTGAATCACGTGGCCGAATAACACAGTGATAGGTAAAGAATTTAAATATTAATTCATGAAATAAAATAGTGTTTTCGCGATATGCTCAATGTTTTGAAGAAATATTTCAGACATTTTTGTTCGTCATTAAAATCCGCATAGGTTGCACCGTCTTTTGCACCATCTTTTCGTGCGGTTGTGTCTGGTCACCTGCACTACCCATCCCGTTTGAACATACAGAAATAAATTCTAAGAGAAGAAACATGAAACCAGTAGAACGAAACAACTTCCAGTACACTATATTGTAAATGCAACATGGACATGTTAGAGATTTAAAACTTCAGTTTCTATGAAAGGATATGCTTTTCAGAGGTTTAGAGAACTCCCTATTTTTGAAAAAAGCAATCAGTTTGTTAATAAATGGGTACAATCTTGATATAACTCCTGTATGCTTACCAATGTACTAATTCCTCGGAAGATTGAGTGAAATGCTTTAGATTTTACACAACCCTCTTCTTTTGCTCCAGTTGAAAACAGTGACATAAATTTCTGGTGAGCATACTTCCAAAGACCGCGAGTGATTGATCAGTTTTTTCCCCGGGTTCAACTGTTCAGAAAAATAGTCCGCATAGTGTAGTGCATGTATTATACAGCTTTAGCACTCCGTTTCATATATGGCAGTCAATCATTCTACCATTTTTTCTGCACGAATTGTTAAGAGAGCGGTTTAAATTTACACGTTATAAATTGTATTTGCATTGTTTTCCAATATATAACATAGGTATTGCTGATACATTGTTCGCGGTTTATTTTCGTGGCTTCACACGAATGTCAAGCATAATAAATAAATTATTATAACATATTGTGTTATGTTGACTGCTTTTGCAAGATCCTTGTTTTCAACAGTGATTTCGTTGAAATAATAAATCTTATGTATCTAAAAATTGTGTGTGCAGTAAGCTTTACCCAAAAAACAGTTCTACCCGTGCTAAAACTGTTAAACAGCAAGTGCATTACGGTTTGTGAACACTTTTGTAAAGTTTCCAATAAATGTAAGTTTAAACTCAGGCTTGTAATTAATTATTAACCTAATTATCAATATAAATATTTAAAACAATATTAGAATCAATTGAAATTAAAAATAATAATCAGTAAAAATACCAAATGGGGTCCAAAATATATCTTCAGTACTCTGAGGGTTCCCTCCCAATGTACTTCCACCGCCCCTTCTAGAATGACAGAGAAAGACAGAAAGAGAGAAAGAGAGAGAGAGAGAGAGAGAGAGAGAGAGAGAGAGAGAGAGAGAGAGAAGCAGGATTAGGGACACGAGGACGGAGAGGAAGGGGGTGGGAGGAAGGACTGGTTAGTGGTTCCCGGCGCAACTACTGAGGCCATTAATCCCGTAAGTGTAGTTCATGTTTTTTTCATCGGGAGGTGGCGTTGATCTTCCCCTACTGAATGGCAAGATCCGGCGCCGACCTTTTCTTTGAGATCTTTCTCCTACCAGGACTCTCCCACCAGCGGGACACCAGCCCAGCCGGGACAAGCTCTAAGCTCCCGACCGGTTTCCCGGAGTATGTAGTAGTGTAGTGCATGCTAGTGTAAGTGTAGAGGATAGGACAAGGAAGAGGAAGGAAAGATCGCGCGCGGTCCTTGGCCCGTTTGGTAGGGTACTTCTCCGGCATTCGCCTGGTGTTGATCGGCGAAACCACGGAAAACTACGAATCAGAGCAGCCGGCCGCTAGAATGTTTCTCCAGACAGCGACTGACTGCGATATAGCTGAAAAGCTAGTGTCGAATATCCTGCCGCTGTCGGCACTCAAACCTAGGACCTCCCAGTGCAGAGGCACTGCAGTGACAGTTGATGCACTGAGCCACCGCTCCCGGTAGGCTTGGATGCAAAGAACGAGAGGTAGTGGAGTGGGGTAGGGGCGGGTGAAATGGGCATGCGGAAGGTCGCACGACAAAGGGGCCTGAGGAAGGCCGACAAGAAACATGTTTGCGAGGAAGGAGGGTGCAAAAACATGGATAAATGGTGTGAGCGGAAGGTGTGTAGTATGCGTGGTAAGAATGTGTATGGCATATGTGAGCTGTAAGAGGTATGAGAAAGGAACGCGATAAATGAGTGGTAAAAAGGTGTGTCAGGAATGAACGGTGAGAAAGCCAGTAAGGAGCTTGAGAAAAGATGTTTGGAAGGAATGTGAAGAAGTGGTGTGTGGAATAAGTTGTAGAAAGGTGTATTAGAATGGAATGAGAGGTAGGAAAGGGTGTGACAAAGGAATGTGGGAAAAGATGTGAGGAATGAATGGTAGAAAGGAGTGTGAGGAAGCAACATGGAGAAGGGCTGTAAGAAATGAGTGGTAGGATGGGTGTCAGGAAATAGCGTGAGAAAGGCGCAGGATAAAGGTGCGTAAAGAGGGCTGTAAGGAAGGGACGTGGGGAAGGGATGTGAAGAAGGGACGTCAGGAAAGAGGGTGAGAAAAGAGCACAAAGAAGGGGTGTGAGGAAGGAGGGGCAAAGAAACCCATCCAACTCGCAAAACAGCAGAATTTTTCGTTTATTTTGTGGACTGTTGATTGCTAGCTACATTTTCTTTCTTTATGATAGCTCAATTAAATTACTAAAACGCAAGGATAATGCAGGGAATCACTTTCTACTGATGTTCACCAAATGCAAATAACTATTTCTTTTTATTGCAAGATTAATTGACTTTAATCTTTAATTGGAATTGCTAGGGACTTATAACAACATTTTTTAATAAGTGTTATTATATTTTCATTAATTATATATCATATTCATATTATAGTTTCATTCATCAACTCTAATTTATGCTAACAAATTAAAGCCATCTCTTCATGAAACGTAAGAAAAACAAATGATGACAGAATTGATTATGAACTTCACCTTTCATGATGGTGAGACGAAAGGAATTACAATAATTAAAAAATATACAATATTTTTTTCCAAATACAAAAACAATCTTGACAGTAAAAGCTAGCTCATCTCTGAAACACAATAACACAAATAAAGTACAGAAATGCAATTATTATTGTAGAATTGGTTGCAAAATTATACAATATCAAAAACTCAAATGGCGAATTATTTTACACGCCTTAGATTAGACAAAGAGAATAGGAGCAAATTAATAGTTAAATGAGAGACGTGACAAATTAAATATAAAGCTGATACATGAAAGTCAACGTTATTAAAATACATTAATTTTTGTGGAATCAAAAATGCCCGTCCACGCTGTCAATGTAAATTTATTAGATTTTTACGTAAGAGTAATGACTTCGACCTTACTTTAAATATAGAAAAAATATCCATTGAACAAGAAAGTCTTGATAAACGCAACAACCATGCATTAAAGATTTCATGGTAAAGAAAGAACAGGACTAATGAAATTACATTTCAATAAGAAAACAGAGAATTCCAGTGCATCTGCCACATTGTTCAATTCAATGAAAAAATGAAAAATTGCTAAGCATTACTTAAAATGTAATTCATCCCTCACGTAACTGTGAGTTTAAGTACCGCTAGAGAATGAGGCATAATGTTTTCAAATAAGATATGAAATATTTATGACCTCAGCGCGTTTGTTAATTACTAAGTACACTTAAGGAAAAAAGAAGCATTGCAACAATGCCCAAAGACCCAACTCGGAGACGATGTGCTCATCAAGACCCCAAGCAAAAATGGACGAGAGATGAAAATGTTTAACCCACGAAAACATATGCAGCTCACTTTCCCGCAGAATCGGGGTTTACATCTTGAGTTTCATAACATTTTCTTTAGAAATGAACAGATGCTTAATATCACTGTTTCATAATTAGATCATAGGCTTGCGGATATTAAAAGGGAAGAGATCTTGTCAGCAATAGCCGTAAAACGTTCGGTAGTTGCACAAATCACGCGAGTCCGTTATGGGGTTGCGAAAGTTACGTACACACACTTCGAAAGGACGCAAGAGGGGGATACGCTTGGGTCGCGGGTGAATGCAACGTAGATTAAAGGGCTCTAATGGTAATGGCATGTGTGCTTTGCGGTGATAGGTAAGACTGGATCCACATCCTTTTAATTTGCAGTGCGACCGAAACGTGAAGAGGAAAATGGATGTGAATGGGAAATTACTACTTCCAACATAGGAACGTAACGCTCGCCCAAAACATTCTAGGTGATAAAAGATCTAAATTCATGAAAAAATTAGGGTAGTTGCACAAATCACGCGAGTCCGTTATGGGGTTGCGAAAGTTACGTACACACACTTCGAAAGGACGCAAGAGGGGGATACGCTTGGGTCGCGGGTGAATGCAACGTAGATTAAAGGGCTCTAATGGTAATGGCATGTGTGCTTTGCGGTGATAGGTAAGACTGGATCCACATCCTTTTAATTTGCAGTGCGACCGAAACGTGAAGAGGAAAATGGATGTGAATGGGAAATTACTACTTCCAACATAGGAACGTAACGCTCGCCCAAAACATTCTAGGTGATAAAAGATCTAAATTCATGAAAAAATTAGGAACATTTCTAGGAGGGTTTTCTAAATTAGGGAGAGCACTGGGAGTATATGGCCAGCCTAGACTGGAGAGCAATAAATAATAAATCAATAAACGACAATAATTAAGTTAATCAGCAAGTTATTTTAAGTTTGTAAACAGTTAAAAAAGAAGTCATAAGCCGTAGTCAATTGTTAAGTCAAGTACATAAATAAGTCAATAAAATGAAATAAATTAAATTAAATAAAAATGAAAATAAAATAAAGTGAAACTGTTAAAGTAATAAGCACATTAGGGGGCGAAGGGAAATGGGAATCGGAGATGTAAGGGCAGAGGCGTCGGTACGGACGATCTTCTGTGGCGCTGTTGGTTTTCAGGTGCTGAGGAGGCCAAACACTGGAAGGAGAATGCGTGACGCCCGCGCCAAATAAACCAAAAAATAGTTTTTAAAAAATTGGATAGATTAGCATGTACTCGGCTTCTGACAGCAGATTTATTTCCTTCAGGGGTTTTTTCCTTACCTTATGATCTCTTTTCCGGGGCATGGATGCTATGGAGAGACCATTTGGGGTGAATACCAGAATTCGAAAAGTTAGTATGCGGTAGAATGTTGGTATTGTAATGGCTTAAAGGTCTTCGGCCTAACCGCATAGCATAAAGTTTTCTAATTTGTATGTAACAATTACCTATTAAATAAAAATAAAATCATTAGATTTAAATTAAAGAAATGTTCACAATATAAACTTTCATAAAATGCAAATTTTTTAAAAAATGAATCTTGTTTTGAGCATTAAATTTTAAAACTGCTTCAACAATTTGTGCTTTAGTGGACTATAGGCAGTGCACGTTACTATAACAATTGAATAGGTAAATATTATGTACAGTAAATTATAGAAATGCAATATTCCAATATAAAATGAAAATAAAAAGTTTGCAGCAACTTATCAAAATGTTCCTCTTTTAAAGCATTTTTAATCGAATCAATCTTAAAATGGCATTAAAAAGGACATTCCCAAATATGGCAACATTCAGGGTTGTCATGCATCTTTACTGAAGTAAACCATGTAAGTAAATACGCCAGTAATGTGATAATCTTTATGAAATAGGTAAACTGAATCAGTGGAAATGAAATAAGTATATTTTAAATATCCTCGCACACCGAACTGTCAGGAAACTTTTTTATTTTCTAAGATTACCACCGAAATCACCGAAAGCTACCAATCAGAGGAGCCGGCTGCTAGAATACTCCTCCAGACTGCGGCTGATCTCGAACTAGCTATGAAGCAAATATCGAAAATCCAGCAACCGTCTACACATTGACCGTAGGATCTCGCGGTCAGAGATCAACACTGACATCAACTGTTGCACTGAGCCACCTTAGCCGGTAGGAAGTGTGTGAAGAATCAAGTGGGGAAAGCGTGAGAGAATGAAACGTGGGGAAGAAGTCTGAGGAAATAGCGTGCGGAAGGTATGTGAGAAAGCGTGGTAGAATAGGACGTCAGGAAACGTGAGAAGGCGATCGAAGAAGAAGCGCGAAGAGTGTGAAGAAGGTGAGTGAGGAAGGAGCATGACAAATGGGTGTGAGAAATGTGTGATAGGATGGGGTGTGAAGCAGAAAGTGACGGAAGGCTCTCAGGAATGAATGGTGGGAAGGGTGTGAGGAGCGATGGGAAGGGAGGGGTTGAGGAAAGAGCGTGAGAAGAGAGGCGTGTGGAACGGTGTGGCGGGGGCGAGGCGTCCCAGGGGGGGTGCCTTCCTAGGTGCGTGCCCTGTGATCGGGAGCTGTGGTTTTGGGCGGGGCGGCGGGCAGCCATGGGGACGGAGCCGGGTGCGGGCCGCGGGCCTGTGCCTTGGCCGGGGCGGGGACGGGGATGGAGTAATGGCTCTGGCGATGGACGTGGGAGGGCGGTGGTTGGCTGGGTGGGGCACCGTGGCCGTGGTGGGCCTGGGTCGGAGGGTGAAGTTGGAGAAGAGTGGTGCTCGTAGGATGAGAACGGATGAGGTTACGCAGGGTCTCAACCGATGTGATTGCAGTGCTTCTGACCAGGAGGCTCTAAGGTTCGAATTTCCGATTGTGGCAGATTTTCCACGCTAGGTTAATTGCTATTTAAGTAGATAGAAAAGGTTGATTGCATAGTAATGACAAAGTACTTGGCGCTGGGCACTATGGGAGGCCACTAGTTTTGGGCTCGCGGTATTTTCCCCAAAGCTTTGTCAGTTTCACTGATGGCGCTGATAAACAAGCCAAATCCAACTCTAGTTTCCACACCGAAGGGAGTGCGGTAGAACGGTAGTCGGCTTGAATTTTCGCGGCCGTTAGCGACATTTAAATTTATTACAGTAATTTACAGGAGACATTTTGCAGATAAAACTTTAACTGACGTTCTTAAACAAATTCAACTCAGGATGTAGGGTATTTTTCTGTCACGGAAGCTGGCGGACACTGTGAATTCCGACGGAACTTCGATCGCGCGTCCTCTGGCGGCAATGCGCCCAGCGGCTGACACAGGGCTCAGGCTGTGATCCCCGGCGATTGACGGGTTCGGTGAGCGCACCCTCTTGTAAAATGAGGGACCCGATCCTATTCCCGCCGCGATCAGGATACGGAAAACTTTACATCGTTGGGATTGGTCAGGGAGCAGATCACGCGCTCCGCATGCCTAAAAGACGCCCGCCAAGCATTCACTATCGATCGCTCGGAATGCTACGATGCCATCGAGACTCACAGTGACGCCGCGAGGGATTCTTCGAACTGCATTCTGCATTTAACTACACTGCATCCTGCGATTTCGACAGAGATGCGATGATCGCAATGATTGGCGAATTGAAAACTGTGCTCTTCTGTAACAAATTTTACGGTTGTAATTATGCAGAGGAAAATTATGGAAGTTAATCGCGTGAATGACATGAATTCTATGTTGAATAACAGTACAATTTACTGCATAAAGAAGAGATTTTTGTGGTATCTGTGATGAATGTAGTTTTTTCATTCAGCATAATATTGGATGAAACTATACCGATGTGTGCGTCCCTTCAGTATGTGATAAAATCATTTACTTAAAAGTGCTGATACCGTAAGTTATGACTTAGCAAACGTTTTTAACTTCCCTTTTAAGCATAACATAACTCCAACTTCATTTTTAAGCATCGACAAGGTTGATTATATCTGTGAGACTGGTCTTGTGACGTGAGATCAAATCCTTAGTCGAAAACAATAGTCTTTACTGGAAGGAAACCCTTTTTCAAGTTCATGTGGCATTACAATATTGCGAAGCAGTTAGTTGCGTGAAAGTATGTGTTGTTGCAGTATCACTAATTTTTAGTATATTAAGTATGCAAATTATTATTATATGCACGACCAAGTTGAGTTTTTTGGGTAAGACTGATAGATAGAATTTACACACTGAAATATCGTTGGATGATATAATTTCGCTCACGAAACAAAAAGTTTTTTTTTCACAATCGTATTAAAACTTTTCTATTCTGTGTCTTTTTCTTGTTTGTTTTCATTATTACACATTGTGGTTAACGAAAAAACACCAGATTTTTTGTGGACTCTGTGAAAAAGGGGTTTTTACGGGGTGGATTCAATACGAAAAAAATACCTTTCACTGTGATTTCGCGGTTTTCAGATGTCTTAAACAAGACTCACATTATTAAGTTTTCATTTATTTAAATTATTTGAATTAAACCACCAAAATAAATGATTTATTCATATTGTTATTCTTTTATTCATATTGTTATTCCTTTATTTATATTGTTATTCTTATATAATTAAAGACTGTGATGTATTAATAAATATCTATTTTGTTACATTAATTTCAAAAAACTAAGAATTATGAAATGTATTCATGAATGCGAGGATAAATAATTTAACTTAGAAATTTTACTGTCGAATTAAGATCAAAGCTATCCTGAATGCTGGGATAAATGTAATACATTGTCAATTCGGTTGCTTTTTCCCATCTCTTGCTTCTTTTGGTCACGAGCTTCCTATCACATTTTTCTGAAGCTATCATTTTATCTGGAAAGTAGTCTTTCTGGTTTCTGCCATCCTATCCTCCATTCTCACATGGTTTTGATATTCGTACAACATTGCTGTTGCTGCTTCATAAAGTTCCCGCATCATCTCCTTTTACTTCCAACCGTTACTCCTTAAGAAGCGAAAGTACTGTAATTGTCCGTGAGAAGACGCAAACTCTTCGACAGAAATCTCTTATTGCCTGATAACGAAAAAATGGATAAATCTTATTCTAACATATAATAAACTAGCAAAATACCCGGCGTTGCTCGGACTTTCTTCATATTCAATCCTTGGGAATGAGGGAAAAGATCAATTTTATATAAACCATGGTGTTTAATATTTTTAACGTAATTGGTTCAAATTATAATAAATACTATAATTTTCTTTCATTTTATTTTACAACGCATTGCTATTAGATTTTTTTAAATTTTTTGCACCGCTACTGACCTCTAGCTAATAAATTTCGTACCGGTTTTGCTGTAGCACTACTGGGCTCTGACGGAATATATTAGGAACCACGTGCTCTAAGC
Organism: Teleogryllus occipitalis; assembly: GCA_011170035.1. NCBI lineage: Eukaryota > Metazoa > Arthropoda > Insecta > Orthoptera > Gryllidae > Teleogryllus > Teleogryllus occipitalis. The sequence continues at coordinate 43,575 of BLKR01004884.1, read as the reverse complement.
GAGAGGCGGAAAATAGTCGCGGTGCATCTACAAACATATTATTTGAATTATTTATTTTCCGCATTTGGGTTGCGTTAATCTTTACCAAATTTTGCAAGGACACTGCAACAATCCTGAAGAAGAGCCTGCAAAATGTTCATATCTATTCATATGCTACTTTTTGTGGTTTCGAAGTCGGTTACACGTCGTTGAATTCACTTTAATTAGTATAGATAATTCCTCTGACCCGTTGTGTAGTTAGAATCCACTTTTGTCGATCCTTGATGCAGAAAAATTTATTGACGGGAAAACGTCTATCTTCCCGTCTGTCTGTCCGTCTATCCGTCCGTCTATCCGTCCGTCTATCCGTGTGTCCGTCTCTGTCCATCCGTCTGCCAGTCATTCTGTTTGTCCTGTGTTTTCTGTGTGTCTGTCTATCCGTCTCACCGTCCGTCCGCCTGTCCATTTTTCCGTCCGTGTAACTGTCTGTCTGTCTGTGTAATTGGCATTTTTTGATCGATTTAAAGAAACTCGAGGGCCTCTGAGTTTGAAACTATTTTGATTTTTTAGGGTACTTTTCATAACGCATGAAAAACATTTTCAAAATTTTCTCAAAAAATTCCATGTTTTGGATTACATTTTGTCTGCAGATAGCGACTGTGGCTCAAGTCTCATTTCCGTTGATACTATTGAGTTTTTGAAAAATACAAAAAGAGCACTTTTTTGACGACTTCCTGCAACTGCAATATTGAAGATAAAAGTATTATGCAAGGGAGTCTCGAGTAAGGCGTTGTTTCATACGCGTATGAGAGCCTCTAAATCATCACTACGTTCGTGAGAGCCGCCGACGCCCCTTCGTAATAGCTCCTGTAATGGCCGGGGCGCAATCGCCGCGTTACCGTCGCCGGGTAATGCGTTCGGGGCACCGTCGGAATCGAGGACGGGTCATCACTAGGGCGCGACAAGGGGAAGCCCGGGTGCATTCGTCGCCGATAGGCGTGGCTGTGGGCAACAGGAAGATCGAAGCGCTGCCTGCTGCAGCCGCCAGGGAACCGCCGCCCAGCGTGAATCAGCCGGCACACCCCCTCATCAGCGTACCTGCGACGTCGAGTGCTGTCACCCAGAGGTTGCGGAGTGGCACATCTATTCAACAAAGCAGTAAGAACACAATTGGTTTTATTGGTTGGACACACAGCCCACCCTTTTCCCCGCTAAGAACACGGGCGAGACCGTAAATAAAGAGTGTAATGTCAATAGGGCGACAAGTTACTTGTGCGGCGGGAATAGTGCCTGTCAGTTCAGATGCAAAGAAAAGAATCCGGCATCCAACAGTACCGGCGCGTTAGAGTGTGTGTGTGTGTGTGTGTATCACAGAATATTTGATTAATAATCATGCAAAAACAATGTAATAAGAATGTATTTGAATTAAAAACAGCACCAGAAACAAAAAACTATGTATTTATTCATTTATTTATTTCATCTCTACGGGATTGCCATACCCCAAGTAACTGAATCACACTTGTGTAATTAAAACTGGCTGTACGTCCTCTACTTCTCTATAAATATAGAAAAGATAGAAATGAGACAAACAGAAGATGCTTCTTTTCTGCCAAATTGACATTCCGTAGACACCAGGCATAGAAACAATAGCAATACGCACTCCCTTAAAAAGTCAAACGAATCTCCGACGGTAAAAATCAAAGACGCGACTAAAATTAATCTATTCAAATCGAACGAAGACCCAATATTGCTCGAGGATCTCAATGCCTAGCACACAAACTGGGGCTGTCGCACAACAATTGTGACTGCCAGCCTGGGATAGGCTGGTACGCCTCATATTGCGTCCAACAACGCATTTGAATTCGCGCCTGAGCGAGGGGCTGTGGTGTCTCTGAACGCCCGTCGCCACCAGAGAATAGTGGAGACATCCGCCGTCCAGAGAGCGTGCATAATAGTAGCGAGAGAAAGGGGTGGAGCCTGAAAGTACTCCGCGTACTCCACGGCCCATTTCGCTCGGCAGCCTGCTTGGAAGAGGTTCTTTGCGATAACACTGCTGTAGGCCGTAGTTACGTAGGAGATTCGGTGGTGCCACGAGTGGTAGCGACATCAAGAAGCTCAAAAAGAGGTGAATAATTTATAATCTGTATTGAAAAGTAACGTAATCGGAATATGGGTAATCATTAATCGGAACCGGGAGTGGTAGCTCAGTGCATCAACTGATGTCACTGCAGCGCCTCTGACCGCGAGGTCCTAGGCTCGAGTCCTGACGGCGGCAGAATTTTCGACACTAGCTTTCCAGCTAAGTCGAATTCAGTCGTTGTCTGAAGGAGAATTCCAGCGGCCGACTGCTCTGATAGGTAGTTTTCCGTGGTTTCTCCGATCAACACCAGGTGAATGCCGGAGCAGTACCCTACCAACCGGACCGCGCGTGGTCTTTTCTTCCTTTTCCTTGTCTTATCCTCTCCCCTTACACACACACTTACACTAACATGCAGTACACTATCACACATTCCGGGAGACCGCTCGGGAGCTTAGAGCTTGTCCCCGCTGGGGCGGTGCCCCGCTGGTGGGAGAGTCCTGGTTAGAGGGAAACCCCACTAGCCGACAGTAGGTCGGCACCGGATTTCACCATTCAGCGAGATCACCGCCATCTCCCGAGAAAAAAACATGCAGTACACTAACGGGACTTATGACCAAAGCAGTTGACGCGTCCGGAAACACGAAAAAATCAATCAATGAATTAATCGGAGTTTAGGTGTGCGTTGGACTGCTGAATTTCTAGACGAGCTCTATGGGAACACGACCGGGAGGAGGGGAGACGCTACGGATGCAATGCGATCAGCCGTCCACATAAGGAAGGTCAACGCAGCTTCCTCTCAGAAAAATTTAGTGGAAGAAGCAAACAGGCACCGAACTTCGCTAAAGATAAGCTCCGTGAATATTACGTTTAGGGACAGATTTTATCATATTCATCATTGTCATGATCACTAGAACACAGAGTGATGTTTTGTATTATGAATCGCTCTTGAGTTTCACCGTGCTTATGTAGACATTATGTGAAAGGACAAGATTTGAGTAGGTTAACAGGAAAATCAATTTAAAACACTTTTGTTGCTTTCTAAGTTCATACATTAATTGAGGATATTCTAGTGGAAGATTTTTTTGGATAAATTTGAGGTGCACCAAAGGTAGTAGAGAATAAAACGTAAAATGTTCTCGTTCTTATGGAAAGATTCACAAATTGTTTTTCTTATAATTTAATAACATACTAAATGAGAATGAGGATACCATGAAGATACCAGATAATGAGGATTCCGAATTGGTATTATGAAGCACAAGAACGTGTTCAGGGTACAATAATTAGTTGATTTGGACAATTGAGTGTTGGTGTTTTATTATATATACTTTTGTTATTTGTACAGGCACTATTCAGTAATGTTCTAAATTTGCTTATCAAATCCAACAACATTCCCACACCATGAGCACAGTATCTGAGCAAGAGTGTCATCACAGCTCCCTACTTGTCTTAGCCCAAGAATTAATCCCACAATCGCCCCTAAACCAAACACTTTAAAAATAGACTCAACAAAATTCCAATAAATACTAGGAAATAAAATCCCCACATTTAAAACATTATATAACCTCGTGGAAATCTATCAGACGAATTCGCATCAATACGTTAATCCACTCTTCTCTCAACGTACTGATGTAAACAAATCACAAAATTCTACAGTAATAACTACAAAAAATTATCGTTTCACAGATTATTTAATCTCCACAAAAATAAAGCAAAGAGATATTTGAAATCAGATAAAAACACTGAACATAAAAACACAGCTGAATTGAACCACTAAGGTAATTTAAATCTTTTTTATTTGTTTATTAAACGCCAACAGTTGAAAACTTAGTGCTGTATTATGAGGAGAAGTGTATTGCAATTCCAATGCAAGCCAACATTTACCGTGATGCATAATATCTACTACTGTATGATAAGGTCTTCTGGCTGTCACATTCTCGCGCCCTATCGTCCTCATCTTATCCCACTTTACCTCAACCCCACCTCGTCCGCCTCTTCCCATCCCCATTAGCCCGCATTTCCACCTCGTCCGCACTACTTTATCGCATCCACATCGCATCGCATTTCCACGTCGTCTCCATTCTATCCTCACGTCCCCATCTGCGCCCCGCCACTCCTCGTTTCCCTCCGTCCCTTCGCAGGAGGCATGACGAGCGAGAGACGCCGGCGCGGCAGGGCAGGGGGCGGGGCCGGCGAGCGTGGCGGCCTCCTCACCAAGAATTCCAGCAAATTAATCACCGGCGCCCGGGCTGCGTAATTATGCATCGCGGCAGAACATCCGCATGCACTTTGCAGTAACAGGTGGCCGTGGGCGGCGGGGGCGGGGCTGGAGGCGCGGGGCGGCTGGGCTCTTCTGCTGAATAACGCCCCGCGGCCGCCCGCCGCCCAGCGCACTGCACTCTGAGCCTCCGCCAGCAATCTCGCTCAGAGCGTCTGCCCCCGCCGCTCCCGCCGCCCCCGCCGCCCCCCTCACCCCCCCCCGCTGACCACGCTTCCCCCGCCGCCCCGTCGTCTCCGCCGTCCCCCGCCTTCCATGCCACCCCCGCTTCCCGCCATCCCCGCTATCCGGCTGACCGTTCGCACCCCCCACTGAGCGGCGCTAGCAATCCGCGATGGGGCCACTCCAATGGGACAAATATCACTCATTACCCCATCCCGGGAACTCATGTGGCTTTGGATTCAGAAAGGAACATAAGGAAGAAGTTGCTTCAATATTTGCTATAAACATATTTATTAATATTTTCAAATCTTTAAAACCTTACCGATTTCACCTTTTTTTTCATTTAGCCATCTTCGAATTAAACCATTATATTGATTACAGATTATAGTTGCAATCAATAAGTGGAAAACTGGTGGAAGAGAGTTATATATTTTGATCATTACTGGAAAATTCGAAACATTTTTGAAGGAAAATACTGGATCCTTAGACAGCAGGTTCATTAATATTTTCATTGCTATAGCTCCTTAACCGATCCATGTATGCTATCTAAGAATTTCTCACTACTAAATTTCAGTGATTTTCTTCAGCGATGTCCTTGAAGTTCTGTCCTTTTTGTATAAAGGATGTATACAAACATATGTTATATATATTATTTTCTCCTTCATAGTAAACCATGGAAATTATTGTAATTAATGGTTTGTTTGCCTCTCGTTATTTCCTTCTCTTCAGAGAATGTTTACTTTAATGGCAGATATGCTCTTGATCTCTGGTCTGGCGTGGAAATCCATTAAGAGCGCGGAAACTTTATTTAGAGAGGTACCTGTCAGGTAATTGCCTTGTTCCAGAACATTTTCACGACTCCATCAACGCTCGCAAGAGACGTACATGTGAGAAGAGGAAGTATGGTGAGAGACCACAAGAGGTTATTGTTGAATACACCTAAAAATATTTGTGGGAAAATTCAGTACGTGCAGCACTATCACAGGAGAATTTGCATTACCTGTAACGAAACAGTCTGATTTTCGGTCTGTAGCGGCTGTAACTCGTTTTAATATAGAAATTACCCTGTAAAAGCCTTTTTGAAAAACAATTGCCAAAACTCAAGATCCAGCGTCTAAGGAGCATCGCCACCTCCCGGATAAAACATGCACTACATATACGGGTCTAATAGTTGACGTGTGTGACGTTTGTGAATACTATAATTTAACAAAGTGTCGGTATTATATCTTGGTAAGTAGGACCCCCGCCGAATAAAGTCATTTCGAATAAAGACTCAATTTAATTAATTTACTATTTTCTTATAGTTCAGTTTTACAAGGGTCGTATAACATGTCACATGTGTTATTTCTTGAAATCATATAAAAGCATGCGCTTCAGTGGAAAATCAACAATGGAAAACGAGTCCTCGTCCGAGTAACTAAATAACTGTTGAAACAACTAAAACAACCACTTAAAAGACAATTATTTTCATATTTGATCCTATTGTCATTTGACGATGCAAACAAACGAATCAAAAAATGAGCTTGTTGTAAAATTGTGACATGATAGAAAAAAACGAATTTGATATCTGTAATCAGCACACCCAAATTAGGGTTGATACAGTTAATTTTCTTGAGTAGCAAAGTCACTGAGGACCTGTGTAATCTTCCGCGATAAAACGTAAATGATTTTCCGTGCCTTAGTAATTTTAAGTAACATTACTTCAGGAAAGGGACCTATACACTTTTAAAAAAGTTAACTCCAGCAATATATTAAAACCGAACACATTTCGACTTCAGCAATCCGTATAGACAGTGAAACGTTAGAGAGGAGAATTAGGTGTTCTTTGTAACGAAGCATATTTGCTGCCCGGATTGAGCAGGCAGCAGCCTGGGACTAATCCTCGCCGTGACTGAGGGGTTTTACAGCAACCAAAGCTTATGTAATGTGGATCATACTAATAAACTATTATAAATTCTGTACGTATAAAATACTGTATTTTATCCTTAGATGGCATCCACTTAACCGTTTTTTACGTTTCTCTCTTTCTATGTTTATGTGTTAATTGGGAATTGTTCATAGGTTATCCGCGTTCATTGGGTGTCACTATAAAACCAATGACTATGGGAGAACTTCTCGAAAAGTACTTCTGGTTCTTAAAAGTTTTGAATATATTAAAAGAAGTACATGTTTTTGTATTTTAATTAGTTCATTCTCATTTTATTAATTAGGAACTAACACATCTGATGCCACCACAGAGTACAATACAAGAAAGACATTATTTTATGGAACATTGTTGTCTACGATTAAACGTTCCTTGAATTTTAACCCATTAGTTCCCAGAATTATTTTAATTGATTTTCAATGTTTTAGACATTGAACTTGATTATATTTATTTGATGAAATGTTTTAATATGATTAAATAAATGAAATGTATGATCTGTTAGTCAGATGTGCCCCGTACCATAAATGATACGCTAGGCACTAATAAGAGCAAAATAAGTAGGTATTTGCACACATTATTTATTTATGAAAATGAAACATAATACATTTGAGTTAAAAATACTAATATCAAATCAAATTGACAAGAAACAATCTAACATGCACAATTTTTAACTAAACAGTCTTCACACAAGCCAACATTACATTTTCTGCACTGTGCCTGAGCTTTAGTGCTGCAGTTGGAACTTGTACATCTCCTTTTTTCATCTGAAATGTTTTATGTCTAATGATTCTGACAGGCAAAACTGATGTCATCTCTGTTTCTTAGTGTAGCTATTTGGCGTGGTGCTTTTGATGGTCCATAATACATTTTGAGATACACCTGCACTAATTTTCTACGAAAATTCATATGAAAGATTGGCTGAGGAATAGGTGAATTACTTGAATTTGATTTTTTTCTCCATTTGGCTATATCTTTCACATTAGTAATTGGATATACTCCATACATATTCAATGCTACATGTATTGAAGAATTGTCATTCTATAGACAGAGGAATTTAGTTGTCCTCATCTATGGCAGAATGAATACTATACCTTTCCTCCTTCAACACTTCAGTCTTTGTTAGTAGTGGACAGTTCGTTGGTATTCCGTTCTCTCTTATTGTACCTGTCTGCACCATCATGTCCGTTATTTCTTAAGTTAATTAAAAAATTGAATTTTTTGAACAAGTTGTCAAAATAGAAATGAAATGGCTGTTTTCTTAGTTTCGGTGTCATACTTTTATCATTTCTTCTAGTGCAACTGTGTATTTGTCAAATGTTTTGTCTCCCTCAGAATTAGCTGTTATAGACTTTTCCTGATACATTTTGAAGTCTTTTAAGTATCCATTAGAAGTATTCAAGAACCAAACCTGGTATCCAGAACGCAAAGGCTTTCCCCGAATTCATTGCTTTAGATCATGCCTACCAAAATGGTACCTCACCATTCTTTCATCATAGGACATAATTTTCTGGCGAGAAATCTTTTGAAAATCTGATTTTCCTAAGGTGTAATTTTTCAGTTTGTCTTTATTGCGGAATGATATCATTATTGTGTAAGTAATACCGTTTACTAAAACTGTCGGAAATACCACCGTCATCTTCATCCCTGAAGTCTTCATCAGATAAAATACTAGAATCCGGTGGAACAATGAAAACTGCTTCAATATCTGCGCCCTCAAATAATCGAAGGCTTCTTGAACAGTAAATTCCTTAGAAAATTATCTGAAATTACAATTAGTTTCTCGTAAACTTACAATTATTTTAAATTCTTTGAAACTACAAAATGTAACTTCATTATCTGTGCACGTTTTCTAGAATCCAGTGGGAAATACAGTTATTCAAATTATCGTTCTCTATGTTGTCGCGACAGGAAGAATTATTCCTTGACGAAGAACATGAGGGATAAGAGCCCAAATATAATGCTAATTTACCCTCGTAAATATATTTTATTACATCGGAGCAAATACTTTTGTTAACAATCCTTGAAAAAAACGCTCATTCTGTGTTCAAAATTCAAGTAGTATATGGCTTAGGGTAGGGATCACAGAAATCTGAAAACCTGCACAAAATTCACTTCTCCCCATAGTACGTCACTCACAGCTTTTTAAAGTTTTTGCCGTAAAATAAATAAGATAAATAAAATTAGAAAAATAAAAAACTAATAATTTGTGTAAATATTTGTTTTAAAAAAATATAATATTGGTTACTAATAGAAAAAACATTGCATGCAATTATGTAAACAATACCCTTCGGAACTCAAAATGGGCTATCGAACCCATCCTGATTTGCATGTATATATGGTAAACTCTTATAATGGTATATTTGGTAAACTCTAAAAATATTTTCTTCTTATATAACAATAATAATAATTAATAATAATAAAATTAATAATGGACAAAAATGTGTAGACATTAAGAGCATTTCGTTGAAAGATAGAATATGAAATATAAATTGGAATGCTCTCAGTTCTTAGCGTACCACAAATGATACGGTAAATTGTCTAAGAGTAAACCGGGAGCGGTAGCTCAGTGCATCAACTGATGTCACTGCAGCGCCTCTGCCCGGGAGGTCCTAGGTTCGAGTCCTGACGGCGGCAGGATTTTCGACATTAGCTTTTCAGCTACGTCGAATCCATTCGCTGTCTGGAGGAGAATTCTGGTGGCCGGCTGCTCTGATCGGTAGTTTTCCGTGTTTGCTCCGATCAACACCAGGCGAATGCCGGAGCAGTACCCTACCAAACGGGCCACGGACCGCGCGCGATCTGTCCTTCCTCTTCCTTGTCCTATCCTCTCCCCTTACACACTTACACTAACATGCACTACACTACTACATATTCCGGGAGACCGGTCGGGAGCTTAGAGCTTGTCCCGGCTGGGGTGGTGCCGCGCTGGTGGGAGAGTCCTGGTTAGGGGGAAACCCCACTAGCCGACGGTAGGTCGGCGCCGGATCTCGCGATCCATCGGGGGAAGATCACCACCATCTTCCGAGAAAAAACATGCACTACACTAACGGGACTAATGACCGAAGCAGTTGACGTGCCCGGAAACACGAAAAAATCAATCAATCAATTGAGTAATCTGAGAGTAAATGTACAGTAAGTTGCTTTCCAAAACTTATAGATAATTCAGTGAATGAAAATACTGATTATTAAGTCTCTTTTAAGTTATTACAAAAATGTGTTTCCCTGATTCAATCATTTTGAAGTTATACTTACTCTTCATCCATGTCTCAAAAGGAGCGAACCAAAAAATATCTTCTACAAAACAAAATATTATTGCTTGACTCTGACGATGGATCAGTGCAAGTGCTCTAACAAATATCAACACATGCACGCTAAAGAAAAGATAAATGCATGAAAGAAATTTAAATTTGTCCCTTTTGGCAACTAAACATGCGCAAATTCAAACCGCGCTTCGCGTACTAATTATATCTCGCTAGGCACTAATGGGTTAGTGTAAACGTTGTGGCTTTACTTCAGAGGTGTTTGTGGGAAGTGTGTGGGCGTTTGTTCAAAACTCCGATGCACTTCCTAATGCGAGAGTGCGCTATGACCCTTGTCATAGCGAAATCCTATTCTGACATCGGTGAATGTACGTAAGAGCACCTCAGTCAATGTAGATGCATCAACAACGATTGTCTTCTATCAAAACATCTTCCCACTTTCTTACAAGAAATCACCGTCATACATGGTCCAAAAACAAATAATGTAACTGGTTAATAGCAAATAAAATTACAATGTGCATTCGCTCAAAGGATTATGTAACCTGGACGAAGAACCCGATCAAGACGAGGGTCGTTGACCGAGAGGCTGATATACTTTCGATATTGTTGTTTACGTAAAAGATATCAGAAAATTATAATATTACCATTTAGCTCATATTTAAAGCATGTGATTTTCTTAATCCGCCATTACCAGTCTGTTGAGTTTATTTTTTGATATGGTATTCCATTTCCGCGACGTAATATTTAGTAAGCCAAATTGAAACAGTTTTCAAATTTAGTGGTGCTACAAAAGTACACACTTTCTTACATTATTAATAACGTAAACAATTTTCACCAATTCGGAGAGGTGAACGAAAATGACATCTGTGCCATTTTAAAAAGCGAATTTTACTGTACCCCCAAAAAATTTAAAATTGGGTAGCTTTCAAGAGAAAAGTATCTTTATTTCAAACAAAAATTGCACGCAAACTACTCATATTAAAAGAAATGCACATGACCTGAATTAAAGAATATTTTTTAGAAAATATTTCATTAAAGAAAAAAATCTGTAGCATCAATATTGCAGTTTTGCAATGTTAATTTTATGCTATCTTCAAAAACACAGATAGTTCACCAATAATGAAATTTGCGGCATTTTTATAAGCGTACTTATCTCCAGATGACAATTATGGGAAGATTTAGTAACCATTATTGAATAAAATTGTCTACATTTAATGCAAAATTTCCCGGAAGTTATCCATATTTTTGAAAAGTGTACATGATCTTATGTAAAAATCTGTCTTTGAAGAAGAGATTTTATTAAGAAAAAATCTGTCTTCAGTGTTGTGCTGGTAGGATGTCGCCATTTTTTTTTAATTTTTACTTTTGTGATTTTCAAAAATGCAGAGTTCAACGAAACTGACAACTGTGCCAATTTAAGAGTCCTTAACTCTATCCCGAAAAAAATAATCCATTGAAGAATATTAGTTTTGGTGAAAATCATGTGTACGGTGTAGGCGGTAGCGTTCGACACAGACCGAGTGAGACATACATTTTGCCGTAATCTAGTTTTTCGGTATCAACAACCCTCAGTAAGTGGATTATTACTATACAATGTGCTAAAGTAAGTAACCGGTAGCGGTAGCTCAGTGCATCAACTGATGTCACCGCAGCGCCTCTGACAGGGAGGTCCTAGGTTCGAGTCCTGACGGCGGCAGGATTTTCGACACAAGCCTTTCAGCTAGGTCGAATTCAGTCGCTGTCTGGGGTAGAATTCGGCTGGCTGCTCCGATCGGTAGTTTTCCGTAGTTTCTCCGATCAACATCAGGCGAATGCCGGAGCAGTACCCTACCAAACGGGCCACGGACCGCGCGCGATCTGTCCTTCCTCTTCCTTGTCCTATCCTCTCCCCTTACACACTTACACTAACATGCACTACTACATATTCCGGGAGACCGGTCGGGAGCTTAGAGCTTGTCCCGGCTGGGGCGGTGCCCCGTTGGTGGGAGAGTCCTGATTAGGTGGAAACCCCATTAGCCGACGGTAGGTCGGCGCCGGATCTCGCCATCCAGCGGGGGAAGATCTCCGCTATCTCTCGAGGAAAAAACATGCCCTGCAGTAACGGGACTAATGACCGAAGCAGTTGAAACCCGGAAACACGAAAAAATCAATCAAGTAATTTACAAGATATGCGAACAAGATTTATCCACTTTTTCGATATCAGTGCCTCACAATACGAGTTTTTCTGACAGAAAGTCGCCACCTTCTGCAGCTGCATTACTATTCTGTAACTTCTGTACTTAAGTACGTAGAACGCGAAAAAATAAACACTGAATGATATCGCTGAATTTTTGCACGGAATTCTTAGTTTTTGGATGATATTGCGTCGTTCCACTCACCACTCCGTCGTTCTGCTTTTCCCAACCCCTGCCCCTGGCCTAGACCCTTTTTGCTCATCTCCCCCTTCTCCCTCCCTTACGGCCGCCACTCAGCTCTGCCCGGACCAGCCCGCTCGGCGCTTGGATGGTCCTTCCTGATAATTAAAGTGTCCTGACACTTCTCCGAGTGATGCTGAGAGCCGCAGTAAGCCTTCAAGGCTTGTAAAAGCGGAGAAAAAGTCTGCCGGGAGTCCAGGGTCGACGCGGTCGCCGGCGGAGCGGCAGGGGCGACAGCGAGGGCTGTGCGAAAGAAGGCCGTGGGTGGAGGAGGCGGAGGGGGGCGGGGCGAGGCTGAGCCCTGCCGGTCCCGCTGCCTCTCTTTGCCTGATGGATGAGCGCCGGTAGGGGCACCCTGAGGACTGCGAGGACACCCTAGTCCACTTGTATCCCCCGCCCGGGCCCTTCCCAGATTTCTTCCCATTTCCCGCCACCCACCCAACGAAGCAGCCTCTTCCTCCTCTCAATGTCCGACAAACGATTGCGTTTTGAATGTGGATGAGTTGCTGTGTAGCTGCCAGCTAAGTTTTCGAGACTGTATTGGACAACACTCGAGGAGAATCCACAATCGCCAAGTTTCACGAAGAGATGTCAACCTCCTCCTTCCTTTCCTTTTTTTCCTTCTTTCTGCTGCTTTTTCTCTTCTCAGCCATGCGTTTTATACCCTTTTTTTTTCGCAATCTTCAGAACTTACATTCTAGACTTCTAATGGACTTTCCACTGCTGTCTCGAGTTATCTGAACTATACTTTAATTGTAATTGGAAATTGGGCTATAATTCTTGATACACGCTTCCTGTATTGTTCTTTTGTCGTCATTAAATTATCTGTGTACTAGCTATCAGAGCGCTGTCTGTAACGGAGCCACATATGTGTGAAATAAAGGTGACATACAGGTTACATGTTTCGGTTAGTAAATTCACGCAGCACTTGAGAAACTAAAGATTTCCTTAAATTTAAGTAAGTGTGTTGCGCATGGTTCATTACCATGCTAGTGTGACCTCTGAGAGCACTCTTACATTTTGCACGCAGTAGTTGTCAGGGTCACCAAGCCTTAACGATGATAGATAGTTTATTCCACTGGAAGAATACGCAAATAAATATAAACTATAAAAAATTATAAATAAGAATTAAAATAAGTTTGTAAAAATATCCTTTCGTGCCCAACACATGAGAGAGACATTTGCTATGAATATATGGACATGTATATTTATTCTCGTGTATATACGCATTTGTAAACATATTGACTGATGCATACATGTAGTACGTAAGCAGGCATGCGTATACCAATACAAACATAGCACTCATGCCTGTACATATTCATTGTTGTGCATATACAAACAATTATGGAGAAAAATTACACCGGACATCACTTGAGATTACTGGATAAGAATAATTGGAAATGCAATAGAATATAGAGTTAAACCTATCAGCGCTTAGCTTTTTTCTTTAAATTTCTTCCTCGGATAGAGGAGATCGTTTAATCCGAATAACAGGAAGTGTACATCAGGTTTAAATGTGTTAATAGTCACGTAAAAAAGAATTATTTTTTATCGTTGTCGTTTTATTAAAATACAAAAGATAATATAAACAGTGGATCTAAAATCATAGGTCTTGGTTTTGTCGCAAAATATAGCCACTGATTCGACTTAATTTGATTAACTTCAAACAACACTAAAAATTGCATGTATCGTATGCGGAAGAAGAACAATCCTTTGCTTGAAATCTGTGATCTCTTTCCCAACTTTTAGCCATATATTGTTGAATGACGAATAAATTTAAAAACGAGAGAGGTTGCAACTTTTGAAAACTAGATCATTTCATTCCCTAGTTGTAGAAAACATTTTTTTTGCGTTGGTCCACAATTTCCAATTTCGACATTCTACTAATGTTGCGAACAAAATAGTAATCAATACACCGGCACTACACCACTGCCAGCAAAAGCAGAGCTCAAGAAAACGTGGTCATTAAGAAGCTACATGTATGTCCTGAAGCGAAAGAAAGGGATAACTCAGCATTCACTCAATAGATCAGGGAATCTGGACAAAAAACAGATCGAGATTGGGTTCATTGACCCGTAAGCTGAAGTACATTACTTATTACAGGTATATTAAGTTTTGTTTAAATTGTACAATATAAATTTAAACTAATGCATTATATATCAGGGTTAATAAGTTTTCTTTTTCTTTCGTATCGTCAGTATAGTCTCTAACAGTTTAGAAACAATTGTCTCCTATCCTCCCCCTTACACATTCATGCACACTTATACTACCGTGCACTACACTAACTAACAAGCCGGAAGACAGGTCGGGAACTTAGAGCATGTCTCGGGTGGGGCGGTGCCCTGTCGTTTGGCGATACCTATTCAGGGAAAACGCCGCTAGCCGACGGTAGGTCGGCGCCGTATCTCGCCATCCACTGGGGAAAGATCACAACCTCCCGAGGAAAAACCGTGCACTACACTTTCTTCCCTGGTAAGTTCTTTTTTGTAAGCCACCCCACCAGAGATTGGGAGGATTTCGCCCTATATAGAAATGTAATAGCTTTAATAATAAAAACACTTACGGGACTAATGACTAGCAGTTTACACGGCCGGAATCACTAACAATTCATCCATCATTACTAGTACAATCGTATTCATGAATAGAATTTATTTTATTTCCTACATTACACAAATACAGTTTTCTTCACAGTCTGATTCATTTAAATAACTATAAATAAAATTAACATTTCTTAGGATAATACAAATTGAATTGATTTATTGATGATTTTGGATGTTCCAACTCAGATTATTAATACCGTAAGTGTAGTGCTGGAAGTAGGGGTGATCTTCCACCACTGGATGTGGCGCCGACCTACCCGTCGCTTTGGCTTGTGGGATTTTTCTAACCAATTATCTATTGCCAGCGGAGAACCGCCCCTGTCACGACAAGCTCTAAACTTCTGTTGTTATATATTTCGTTTAGTATGTTTACATCTATTGAAGAAATCAATTTCGCAAACTATATTACTCAATGTCAAGTAACAATGAAAAAGGTCTGAGATCCCCATTGGGGGATCATGTTAGTTAATGGGTTAAGTAGCGTCGTTAACGCTACAGTTTGCGATATTATCTCAGATATTAGTAAACTGCTATATAGATTTAAGAACGTTTACTAAATTGGACCTATATGCAATTACATATTTCAGTATTAAAGAACCTGATTCCACCACTGAATTTCCTTAAACTTGATCACAAAATATTTATGCATTGAATAAGAAACAATAGAGAAACTGTTAATAAGCTACACGGAAGTGAAGCACAAGTTTATGAGCGTGATGTGTTAGGCTTTCAGTCAATAAACGAAATGACAGAATACTTTATTTTCAACGAAATATTGAGTTGGTAACGAACCGAGATCTTTCCATTTTTGTAGATGGTGCAAAATATGCACAGAAAGGATGCGTTTTTTAATCTCGCATGCAGTTGGATCTCAGTCTGCGTTGTCGTGTGATGGGCACTCCCGTACAACACATATCTGCCGGGTCCGTTCGGGTAGCGTAAGAGCTCTCTATGTTAGCATTAAGTACACGTTCCACCTGGACCGCGCCCTACTCTAAAAGCCCGTGGGCAGTGGCGGGCGGTACCACCAAGCCGTGCGCAGCACACACCTCTATCTCACAGCTTGCGGTCATGTACCGTATCCCGTACCGAACCGAGCCATATATTATATTCTTCACCGTCGTTTCAAGGGGAGGTAAAGTTATTCACCTGATGCAATGCCAGCTCAGTCGGACGACAGTTGATTTTTTGACCATATTTGACCACATTATAACAATCCGTACTGTCCAGGCTGCATCCCTGGGTGACGGCGACCCACCTGTTTCCTGGTTCACTGATTCGTTCAGCATTGCTCGGCTGCTCAGTCTGTAATTGGGACTGGATCATGCGTGATTGTGGCTTTTGCATGCATTGCGTCATTGAAAATTATTGCTTCATAAGAATTAAACTTTAATTGACAATTTTAAACGTGAGGTGAAGCATATGGTTACAACGAATTTCCTTAACCTAACTTATAACTAACTTATCTTAATACATTCTCCTGTGTTTACACGGCATTTACACCCGTCAGGTAGGCTGGCGTGGGCCCGACGTGGCTCGGCGGTGGGACGTACGAGGCCATCGCTGGTCGTGAGGTGGCAGCGACGGCAGTCTAGCGACGCAATACGGCATCTCGCGTCATGTGGCAGCGTTTTCGGAGGCGTGAGGCAGCGCGTTCTCGCACGATCAGCTTTATGCGCCAGTTAACTCTATTGGAAAAGCACAAACTCCGATATCACGCACCCGTTTACATCATCGGAAAGAAATGTCCTCGCTTCGTCCGTGGCCAAAGCCAGAAACGCGTCTCTACTCGTCCGCTGCCAAACTTAGAAGAACGTTCCTGGGACCAGCACTGCTCTCCCTCGGGAAGTGCGGTCACGTGGCCCTCACCCGCGGTTTTCAGCGATTGGGCCCCCTGAAATCACGCGGTGAGTTGTGTCCAATCGGGGTGTTACCTACGACCGTTGCAAGTTCGCGTCTTCGTGCGAATTTCGCTGACGGGAGTCCTCGGAATCCCGGGCTGGGAGGGTAGCAACGCCTGTCGGCGTGGCGTACGTAAATTGCGTTGAGTCACGGCGCACCCCCGCCTGCGTCCCTCCGACATAATAGAGCAAGCGTCCCGGCTGCACCCCGCGCGGCCCGAGCGCCGCAGGTACTGCAAAAAATCAGCTGCCCTGGCTCTCAAATCTCGGAGGCTCCCAATTTTAAATGAAATAAAATTTATAAAGTGCGTCCAAACCTGACGCGAGCTACCGTCCCATTACATATATATAAAACATGGATCAGGATCATGGATACTCTCCACTTGTGTGTTCACGAAATCACTCAAGTTTGAATCAGTTTTAACAAAATATTGTAATCTCTAATCCCGCACAAACATTAAATACATAAACGAATAAGCACATGCACATAAAAAGAATAAACACCCTGAAAACAACAATCTTACAACTAATACACTTTGGGCTAACTAGCAATATGCCCGCAAATTCCTATATTCTTTATAACATTTGACACAAAAAACGTTTCAAACAAATCCTTGTATACTAGTTACTCTTCTCTAAACACATTTTCTTTGATTTCCAAATACACTTATGAACTTCTTTTACTTTACATACATTGAATGCTTTGGTCTAATTTTTAAAAAATTAAGATTTCAGAATGATTAATACTTGATTCAAAACAAGTTTAAAAAACTCTGTACACGTGATATCGAATTTTCCTACGTTTTTTTCCTGACCTGTAGAAATTCTGATCAAAAGTCCAAAATAAAATTTTTCCATCGGGAATGTTCTTACTTGACAATATACATATTTTGCCTTCGGGCTGGTCTGGTTGAAACGGCTGCACGTTTTCTCCTAGCAGCTTCATGTCTTTTGACCTTGAAGGGTCGGCTCGTGTCCGTCATAAAACGTGTGGCTGGACCTTCGCACGTTCACTTGCGTAGGAATCCGTCCAAGAATTTTACCCAGATGCAATGACCTCCCATGTAACAGCAACGTAGTAACGGAATAGAACGTCAAGACAAAATGCTGGAAAAGATAAAGAGACATTCGAATATTAGCTATCGTCTGTAATTATGCAAATTATTTATGCAAATGATCTTGATTATATTCACAATTAGTCGTATTGCATTTAAAATAAACAGTTTACCTCTTCTATTTTCCTCTCCGAAGAGTTTTTCTGGCACTATTTGGAAACGAATGCTCGTAACGGTACTCTCTCGTAGTTCGATCTCGCCATACATCTTGTCCGATCGACGGCTTGCTTCCAAATACATCTTATAGCTCCCAGACTTTTAAATTACAAAACCGAATTGTACGAATAATAACCAAATCCTACCCACGTGATTCATGTAAGCCTCTCTTCATTAATCTAGGAATTTTTCCATTACCGTGTCTGTTTATTTACGAATCAGTGGTTTTTGTAAAAAATGACTGGCTTAAGGGCGGGAGTATATTTTCAGAAAATGCCGATGTCTATTACTATAACACTCGACGTAGAAATCATATTCATAGGTGACAGTATCAACAGCTAATTACAAAAAATTCACATACATAATTTTAGAACAGACGACATTAAACGATTAAATTCGATAGAAAAGTTTAAATCCCAAGTGAAATCGATTCTGCTTCATAACTGTTTCTATGCAATTAGAGACTATACTGAGCATCACAAGAAAAGTAACATTAATTTTAACAATGATACATAATGCATTATTTACCATTTGAACTGTATAAATGTGTATAAACAACCTGTAACAAGTATTGTACCACAGCCTCCGGGTCAATGACCCCCATCTCGATCAGGTTTTGCGTCCAGTTTCCCTGATCCATTGAGCAAATGCTGAGATGGCCCCTTGTTTTGCTTCTGGACATAAATGTAACTTCATTTTCTGTGCACGTCTTCTAGAATTCAGTGGGAAATACAATTATTCAAATTATCGTTTCCATGTTGTCGCGGCAGGAAGTATTATTCCGAAGGACAACATGGATAAGAACCAAAATTTATTGCTTATTTATCATTGAAAATAGATTTTATTACATGGGAGGTTTTTTTCTGTTTTCAAAATTTAAGTAGTATATGATTTAGTGTAGGGATCACAGAATTTTGAAAATGTGCACACAATTCACTTTTCCCCATAGCACGTCATACGCAGTTTTAACTGTTTTTTGACGTAAAATAAAAAAAACTCTTGAAATGCATTATGACAACTTGCTTCCTTTCTGTTACATTAGCGAACTCTCCCGTTACATTTTTGCACTACCTCTTTTGTCTTTGTGCGTGCGTTTAAACGTATTTAAACACCCCTCTGGACGCAGGCGAAGGATGTGACACGTTTCGGCTGATTCGTGGCAAAACGGATGGTCACAATATCAGATGGTTCAAATTGTTTTCATAGTAAGAAATTAATTGGAAAACGGTTTTAAGGTAGTTTTTCATGTCAAATAAATAATTTTATACTCCATTGAAAATGAAACATGTACCATTGATTTAAGTTAAAATAACAGTTTTGGGTCTCTCAATTCACTCAAATTTCCAATAGAACATACATTTAAATGAACTGAATAGAAAATTAAGCTACTCGTTCAGAATTCTTTCAAATTCAGTCAGCTTTCATTCAGTCAGCCTGTTGTCTATCCTTGTTGCGAATGTTGACTTCCAGCTGAGATATGATATAACATTTTGGGAATCACATTCTATAGCACCCAGGCTTGTATATTACAGAAAAGAATTGCACGAATAATTATATCATCCGATCTACGTGATTCCTGTAACATTATTTGGTCTAATTTAACTAGGATTTCTATCATTACCTTGCCTCTTGATTTATGAGTCACCGATTTTTGTCAAAAACGACTTATTAAAGGGTGGGAACTTATTTTAAGGAAATATAGATATCTATTACTATGAAACTCGACGTAGTAATCATATGCATTAGGTGTCAGTATGAACAGCTCACAAAAATTCACATACAGTATATATGCATTATTTTACAACGCATTGCCATTAAAAAATTAAATTCCATACACAAGTTTGTGCCAAGTGAAATGTTTTAGTTACATAACTGTGTATACTCTTAGAGACTTTACCGAGCATTAAAAAGGAAATAAATATTGATGTCAACAATGTTAATGGATGTATTATCTATTATTAGCACTGTATAATTAACACTAAAAGATTAAATATGCCTGTATCTCAGCTTCTAAAGCAATGTCCCTCCATCTCAATCAAGTTTTTCGTCTACTCTCCCTGATCCTTTGAGCGGAAGATATCACTTTGTTTTGCTTCTGGGTAAAATTGTATCTTCACTCTCTGTGAAGGATTTCTTGATTTCAGTGGGAAATATTGCTATTCGAGTTGTCCTTCATACCCTCGCGGCAATATGTCGATTCCTTCACGACGGGCACGATGGATAAGAGGCAAAAATATGTAGCTTTTGAAAATAGTTTTCATTAGGCGAGGGTTAATATTTTCTAATAAATTATAACCAATACAACGCATGTTTTTACCTGTATTCATATTTCAACTCTGGATATGGAGTAGGATAGATATTGTAGAATTTATGAAATAGTATACATAATACACTTCTTCCCATAGTACTTCACCTACAGTTTTGAACTATTTGATATGTTAAATACAAATAAAAAATAAGTAAATAAATAAATAAGTAAATAAATCGCAATTTTTGAATATCTACTTTTTGTTGAATTACGCAGTTTAGCTAACGAGTTGAGTAGTGATAACGTAAATATTCAAGCTCGCAATACAGTCTTGTAAAAATTATTGGGCCATCCGCTCTCATTTCGAACAAATTGCAAAATGGAATCAATATTTTGATGTAGCTGTTTACAAGACAAATGCTCGACTATCTGCGACCACACTATAATCGAATCTATAACCCACTCCAAAACTGTTATTTTGTTCCAACTTTGCGTTGCTCTTACGTGTTATGTGCAGACTTATGCAGAACAGTGACGTTTTCTTATATTTCTCACTTTCACTGTGACACTTTCTCTTGCTCCGTAGAAATAGGAATGAGTAATTTAATTATTAAAAATATTGGAAAGAACAAACTTCAAAGGACGGGCATAGGATTTGTAACAAAAATTTGTCTCGTCAACTCAATAAAACATTAATAACTTTTATTATAACATTTAATGTTTCCATTTGTTCATTATACAAGTATTTCGTTTCACCTGTAGCTACTGAAACAGCTTGTTGAGTTTTGAGCGTATGTCTGCGTCAGTATTTACTACCGGGTTTGGAATTCTGATCCTCGCATTCTCCGCTTCTCATTCGAAACTCTCCTGGCCGATATTTCTCTCAGCAATTCCAGCTTCCCCTTCGGTATCGCAGCCACTTTGCGATTTAAACTTTTCATGGCAAAGCCCAAGCGAGATTTTAGCCAATAACACCCGCGCTACGAGGTTGGCGTGACCAGCCAATGTTCCCAGTTCCAATTCCCCGCGGAGGAGGGCGTTCGCAGCGCAGCGCAGCGCAGTCCAGCCCTCAGTCCACTCGCATATCGTCCACTTCCGCCCTCCGCCCCGCACTCCCCTCTTGCTCTTAAAGGACTAGAGAGTAACGAACACCGCTGCAGAACGCGCGATATCACAGCATCGCTCACCGTCTCCGCGCTTTGCTTCGCCTCTCCAGCATCGTTCTCATCTCCTCACATCGACCTGCGCTTCCCAAAATCGCCCCGCATCGCCTCCATCGCTCTCCATCGTTCCAGATCTTTTCCCATTACATCCGTCGCCTTCCTCACCCCATCTCTCCTCATTGCACCCCATCGCCCCCAGCGTCCCCGACTCCCCCAATCGCCCTCCATCTCTCCCCATTGGCCACCCATTATTGCCATCTCTCCCAATCGCCCATATCGTCTCCATTGCACCGTCGTCCTCCATATCTACCATTGCCTCTATCGCGTCCCCCTCTCCCCGTTGTCCCATCGCCTCCATCGTTATCACCTCTCCCCATCGCTCCATCGAATTCATTGCCCCATCGCCACCATCGGCCCATGTTCCTATCTCTCCCCATCACTCCCATCGCCTCCGTCGCTCACATCGTCCCCATCTCACCCCATTACCCCATCGACTCCATCGCCCGCGTATTCTCTATCTCTCCCCATCGGCCCAATCGCCTCCATCGCCCCATCGCATCCATCGCCCCATCACCCCTATCTTCTCTACCACTACTTCATCACCCTTTTCCCCATTTATCCTCATCGCCTCCATCGCCCCAACGCATCCATCGCCCCTATCGCCTCCATCACCCCTCTCGTCCCCATCTCTCGCATTCGCCCTACCGACTCCCATCGACCTCCCTATTGTTTCCATCACCCCTATCGTGACCCATTCCTTCCCATCGCCCCCTTTCGCGCCATCCCTCCACCGCCTCCCCAATCATCCCCGATCATTTTGCATCGTCTCATATCGCAACACTTCGCGCCACATCGCTCGTTATCTTTCCACATCGCCGCCTTCTTCCCCAATCATGCCCACAGTGACAACCTCCCCCCGGGTCCTCACACCTCCGCTGCTCCCCCAGCTCTCTCCACAACCTCTCCGCCATTTGTACCGTCCTTCACCATTCCCTACAAATTAAACCTCCCCAATCCACTGCTCACCTCCGCCACGCCGCATGCCGCCCTCGCCGCCCTCGCCGCCCTCGCCGCCCTCGCCGCCCTCGCCGCCCTCGCCGCCCTCGCCGCCCTCGCCGCCCTCGCCGCCCTCGCCGCCCTCGCTGCCCTCGCCGCCCTCGCCGCCCTCGCCGCCCTCGCCGCCCTCGCCGCCCTCGCCGCCCTCGCCGCCCTCGCCGCCCTCGCCGCCCTCGCGGCCCTCGCCGCCCTCGCCGCCCTCGCCGCCCTCGCCGCCCTCTCCGCCCTCGCCGCCCTCGCCGCCCTCGCCGCCCTCGCTGCCCTCGCCGCCCTCGCCAACTTCGCCGCCCTCGCCGCTCTATTCCCCTCTCCAGTTCCCCAGTCGCCGATGGGCGCGCAGCCTTCGAAACGGGCAAAAGCGTAAAAGGGCTGGATGCGCCGATATTTCATTCCGCTTCATTTCTGCATTAGCCGCTGTCGCCGGCCCGCGCTGTATTTTTCGCGGCGGCGTAGCAGCCCACGGCTCCTCGGCCGCCGCACGAAATACAGCGCGAATGAAAGTGATTGGTGCCAGTTGCAAATGGGAAGTAAGCGAGCCCCGCGTGCGGCGCCGATTAAACAAGTAGGCCGCCTGCTCGGAGTCTACGCCCCCCGCCCCGCGCACCCCCTGCACCCCCCGCAGTCCCCCCACCCTCGCCTGCCCAGTCGCCACGAGAACACGCCGTTGTCGGGGAACAAATGTCGTACACGGCCGATTGTTTGCGAATCATAAATTAAAAGGGCCGCCTGCACGCCGTTAAAAACACTGCGTTGCCGTCCCGCCCAACCCTCGCCCCGTCCCCGCCCCCAGCCCCACCACAGTTGTATCGCCTTGCTCCCCGCCCATCCCCCACTGCCCTCGCCGCCGCTTCGGGAGCCCCGTACCCCACGCCATGTGCTCCGTTGCTGCAGGCAAGCGGTCGCAAATAGCCTAACGTAACTAACGCCCCTCCTCTGTGGAATAAAATCGAGACAGAGGATTCGTTACTGTCCGATCGGTGGACGATCGTGTGCATTGATGAAAAAAGTTTTTTTGTTTTTTGTTTTTCGGACCCAGAAACAGTCGTGGGCAGTTTGCAATATTCGTTTGCTTTAACATCTGTTCTCAAAGCAAAAGTTAATGATACGGGCTTCGGTACTTACTTCCATATTGCTGTGATAATTACATTAAAAGCAGGATCGAACATGTATTACAAAAGTATGAATGTACGTAAAATCTTTTTTCGGTAAAAATTAAAGAAACATTTCAAATATTATGACTACTTTATGCTATTTAACGATAAAATTTGTAGTTATTATTAAAAGGAAAACACAACATTTTATGACAGTTTGTGAAATAAAATTACGGGAATTTGGAAGAACACTTTTATTCTTTAGGGAAATAACTTAGCCTGACGCAAAGTGGATGATTCCACTATCCATTATCATTATAATTATCTTGTTTTGTATTGTATAGTTTTTTCATTTATTTACACAGATGGTGAATGCATAGCTCAGTTAAAATTAACTATACATATGTTGGATGCCTTAATAGCTAACTTGAATTAAAACTTAAAACTAACACAGAGGTTCAAGTTACCCATGATGCTCCTCTAGTCGGGATCTCATTCGGAGAATTTCTTGAGGAAAATGTAAAATGGAAACTTATTTTGTTTTCTAGTTATATGAGATGGGTTTTTGCCGAATCTGTGAACTGATAGTGAAGGGATTTGGGATATATTTGAGAAGATGGTACCTAGATAGGTGATATGATGGTCTATAGTCTCTAGGTGTTATTGTGTAACTGTTTATTGGTGACATATTAGGGAGCGTTTCAAATAATTCTGAGAAATTGATTTTATATTCTTTGAAGTTTCCTTTGGCTGTTTTTTTCTGCATTTAACCAGATTGGCTAAGTGTATAGTAGCAAGGGACTTAATTTTGTTTTGTATAACTGTAATGCTGAATTGTAAGATAATGGGTTGGATCTTTGTATTAAAGGCTTTAATTGTATTAACTTGCTTCTGGCTTGAGTGATATTTGCATCTACGTGCTGCTTCCAATTGAGTTTCGTGTCCACGTTCAGTCCTAAGTATCTGATTAGTTTATTAGAGGAGAGTCAGTTCATGATTATATTGTTTAGCATTAGTGGTCGCGGGGGTAAGTGTGGACAGAGTGTGAAGATCTTGGCGGCCGTTTTGGTTGGATTGAGTTGGATTTTATATTTTGATGCCCAGCTGTCAATTAGGTTAAGATACAATTGAAATTTGTTGTTGTAATCTGTAACTAGACACTGGAGTTATAGAACGCTGTATCCTCAGCAAACTGTGCAATGTGAATGTCATTTAGTTTGGGAATGTCTGCAACATATAAATTAAATAAAGTAGGTGATAGGGGTGATCCTTGTGGTAGTTCTGCTAAGATTGGTTCTGAACTGATGAAGGTTCTGTTACTGATGAAACGTTTTATGATGGACTGGATATAATGCCATCTGCCTACTTTCATAATTTTGTATAGAAATTCTTCATACCACGTCCGATCAGACGACTTTATGTCGATGAAAACTGCTACTGTGTGGAATTTTTTTTAATGATGTATAAAGATATTCGGTAATGCGGAGGAGTTGGTGTAGTGTAGAAAGTTTTTCAGTGGATCCAAATTTTTCCGTCAGTATGACTTTAGAAACCTGTAAGTGTTCCCTTAGTCTTTTGAGAATTATTTTTTCAAAATGTTTGGATAACGTGGGTAGTAAACTTATGGGTCTGTAGCAATTTGTATCGGCATGATTTTTGTTGGATTTGGCCATTGGAATAACTATCGCATGCTTCCAAGGTTGAGGAAAATATTCTATTCTGAGGCAGGAATTGTAAATGTTAGTTATATATGCTATTGCAGTGGGAGGTAGGTTTTTCACTATGGTATTGTTTATGTTGTCGTGACCGGGTGCTTTCCTGGAGGGCGAGTTTTTAATTATTTTGTTAAGTTCAGCTGGGTTGGTGAAATGTATGTTGTGATGTGGGCAGTGGGTGTTTCTTTGTTTCTTTTGTTTATCTTATGTTGCTTATGAACGTTATATCTTATTATTATGTTGCTTATGAACGTTAATGAGAAGTAGGATGCCAGCTCTTCAGAGTTTTCAACGGATGTTTATGCTTTACCTGTTGAAGTGTTAATTGGTGGTATCGTGCATTTCTTTTTAAGCATTCTGTTGGTGAATTGCCATAGAGTTGTTATTTGCATAGAGTGAAGATAATAATGCATGATATTGTTGGCTGTTGTGATTCGTTATTAGGTTTTTAACTACTTTTGTGATTAAATTCAGTTCTGATTTTAAGTTCGGTGTTTTTAGCTGATTCCATAGTCTCTTTCTTTTATTTTTTATGGAGATTGCTGTGAATATATCAGTTGGTAATTTTATATATTTATTACTATTATTATATTATATTACGTGATTTATTTAGTTTGCAATTTGGATGGTAGAGTGGATTAGCGTATTGATGTGGGATACGGCCTGGTTGATTTCGGCGGGTCTATTTAATATTTTAAATGGCGGAATTTTATTTCTCACTATTTCTTGGAATTTTCTCCAGTTTATTTTTAGGTGTTTGGTTTAGGAACGGTTGCAAGTTGTGGGGCTAACTTTTTCTCTGTGATCAGAACGGGGATCTGATCAGAATCTAGCTCGAATACTGTGATGGTGTGAAACTTTATGTTTGTGTTTGTTATACCATATCTATATCCAATATATCTGGTTTACGTGTTCGATCATGTGGGTAGTAGGTTGAGTTTATTGTTGAGATGATTTTTAAGTTATGATTTGTTATATTTTGGACAAGTTTGCCATCTTTATTGTCGGTGACGCAGCCCCAGCTTATATGCATGGCATTGAGATCCCCGAGTAATGTGTTTTCGTTCGAATTAAGGCTCCCACATCCTCCCTTTCTCTTGTCCTTTCTTCGCCTATTACATACACATAAACATACATGTACTACACTACCCCATTGCTCGGGAGACCAGTCAGAAACTTAGATCTTGTTCCGGATGGGGCGATACTCTACTAATCGGAAATACCTGGATAATTTACTTTCTAATACTCTCTCTCTAATACTCTCGTATTGTTGACAACTTCGGAGAATCATATACATTTTCAAACACGCCACGAGAGCCAATTGTTTGAGAACCTTCAGCGGGGCGATTTCACAAAGGATCGCCTCATCACTAAAAAGCCTTAGTAATTCACATGTGGGGATGACAGCTTCTTCAATACTCAATATTCCTTACGCTGAGGTAAACTAATAGTTCTTAAATAATTGTCTTTAAGAATTTTCCCTTTTGGCAAGAGGAATTGTGGTAAGACGCTTGTTGTCAGCCCGAATCATCGTCTATTGCTCTCTCAAAACTCTGATGAAGCTATTTTGCAGCTATTTTACCTTTTAGATTCAATGCAGCAGCGTTCTTCAACGATCTAACACATAATGAATTATTCACATACCTTCTGATGCAACTAAGTAATGCAAAACATTTTCTTCAGTTTCTGATACAGCTAAGTGTTGAGGCTGCGAATATATCTTCTGTATTTTGAGAGATCTTCTGAAGATGTTCGTGTCGAAACATGACTGTTGTCCTCTTTCAATCGTTTGACACAAGGGAAAGTTCTGAAAATATGTATATAAGAACTATTAGTATATCTCAGCGTAAGAGTTATTAAGTATTAAAGAAGTTGTCAATGTTACCTGCCTGTTTCAAAAGGAAATCGTTTACTCTTGTTTTTTCTCTCGTAATTCGTGCATGTGAGTTAAGTTTACGTGCCAATTATTCCGCTGGGATCTCGGTCGCATTACCAACCTTACGCAATTGAATCGACTGTTAGTGCACTCGGTACATACGCGTACATTATCAGCTTTTTACGCGAGCGAGGGGAGTCGCCATTAAATTGCTCGGTTTCCGGTTTTTAAACAATGTGATCCCATCGCGTCTCATTTGGAAAGGCGTCTGATTCCCAGAATTTGCCGACAATATGTTATTCTGGCTCTGCGGCTTCCAGTAGCTGGCGCGATCTCCTGGGCATCTTTGAGAGCAATTCAAAAGTTCAAAGCAGTTGTGTCCTTCCAAAGAGTTTCATACGAAAAATGAATTCCCTTTCTCTGTGAAAGTCAGCCAGCGGTTTTTAGGGAGGGAAAAATAACCTATCTCAATGGCCCGATGTTTGAAATGTATGTCCTTTGCTCTTAATTAGCGCCAAAGAATTGTTATAAATGATTGAATTCCAAGTATGGCGGCAAATTGGAATTAATTTGTCCGCTTATATGCCAATACTAATTTTCCGGTATCATTTTCTGCCTGCTTCTCTGAAATGCACCTGCAAATGATGTCATTAATGTATTTATATTCCATTACCGATAAACCCACACAGGAAGTAAATTTAAATGCCAGTCTTTAATCACATTTTAGAATTAATGCTCGTTTTCTCTATCCTCATAACTGTTAGTTTCAGGGAATAACTAGATACGTTCCTTTATGACTTACTTAGTTTTTCCCCGTAGTTCTCACTCTCCCTAATCGAATGCCGGTAAGGTATTACCAGTAAAATGATAACGAGTTCTTGTAAATAAATGAAAATAATCAAAAACTATAAAACCTACTAATTACCAACAACATACACAGTTAAAGTAGATAGAACATATCACAATTTTTGCTTGTATCTGTAATTTGAATTTGGGTTAAAAGTATTTATGAGCTTAATACATGAATAATGTGTAAGTAATAATGTATAATAAAGCAACAAAATTTGGTCTTTCGACGTGACCATCTGAGCTTACATTTTGGGTTGTTACATTGTTATATAACACTTGAACTGCTCGCAGTGAGGGTTGCAGAAAGTAAAGTGCTATTATCGAGACAGGTATAGGGGGGAACCCCTCTTATTCCAGTTCTCTTGGGTTGACAGCTGTGAAAAGGTATTGTACATTGCGACGGCGGCAACGTGGGGCACTCGGAGAGTCAGCAAAATCCGAATGTAAATCCTCTCTCCCTACAATGTCCGCTGAAAACGACAATGTGAAGGTGTTTGGATACTATTCCTCGAAATGAAACCTAAAATGAAGTCCTATGCGAACCATTTAAATCTATGAACTTGTAGTCGATTTGAAGTATCCTAATAAGTTGAAATCTTTATTCAGCTTTCTATAAAAGTTGAATCCTCTAAAAACAAAGATCATCGGAGGACCTGTGAATACCTTTCTAGGGAATGCAAGGTATAATGACGCTTTCATGTGAGATGGATGCAATCATTTGGTTCCAAACCAACCTAAGTTAAGCGTCCTCTCCGCGCATCAGCTATACGGTAAACAAGTACATCGTTGATTATAATTTTGTACATTCTCCTTTTTTTTAAGAAGCTGTAGAATCGTTACAAAAAAAACTTACTAGCTCAAAATAGATAGCGCTGAAGTATCGTAACGAATTTCTATAATGTCGGAAATAAAACAAATTATATACATAAATATGATTGACCTAGTGATGATTTTCTGTCTCTTCTTATATTATTGCCTTTATCAATCCATAAAACTGTCAACTTCATTCTTAAGATATGTTAAACAGTTAAAATCACGAAGTTCATTACTTTTATTTTTCAGAATGCTTCAGAATATTTCAGAAGGAAGAAATTTTTGTACGTTGGAAGTAGGAATTGCAGCTATGTCCCGTTAGTTCGGTACTGTAATGAAGAAAATAGATATGGTGTAAATGTGTAAAATATGACGTAAACATATGTTATCATGAAGAAATACACAAACATTTGTGTTGTGAAAACAATCCAGAGCTTACGAATATTTCTCACAGAAAATAATGAATGTTAGAAACATTGTGGTGAGCGCAGTTAGAACGGTTAGAGCTTAGTGACGGAGTAAAAATGAACGCGAAACATATAAACGTGAGACTTTGCAGACCGTTTCCATGGACATGCCTTTTCCAGATGCGCAGGCTTTTGTTCCAAATCCGCAACATTAGAAATCTTGCCGCCAAGCCCCCTCCTGACGCGAGCAATCAGCGCGATTTCCAGCGGGAATGTCCCGGGGCGGCGCGTCGGCCTGCTCCCAACGAGGGCTGCGGGATCTCCTCACTTCTTGGATGTACTTCGTTTCCCTGGAATTGCACGCGATTTTTAAAGGCGACAGTTCGTTAGCGCCGCCCGGGGCCTTGAAGGGGCGTCGGGGAGGACGGCCGGAAGGCACAGCGGGTGGAGGGGGTGGATGTGGGAGGGGGGTAGTGCAGGGTGACAAGGTGGTGGGGGTCGCGGGGGGTCAGCGGTCGCGAGGTGTTGAGAGGCATCTGGGTGAAAGGCCATTCTAATCCGTGACCGGAGGCGGATGTGGTGGGTGCGGAGGGTGTGTGTGTGTGTGTGTGTGTGTGTGTGTGTGTGTGTGTGTGTGTTTGTGTGTGTGTGTGTGTATGTGTGTGTGTGGAGGGGGAAGTGTGGGTGCTCTCCTGTCCAGCGCCGGCGCACCATGCCCCTCCAGCCTCCCCCCAGCCCCCTAAGTCTGCCCTTCCCTGCCCTCCTCCTCGTCCCACCCCGCCCTGCCCCGCCCCACCCCGCGCGGCGCGATCCCGCGCTCGTATAAAAGCGTGTTTAACGTTCACGCACAGAAGGGCATCCCCTATTGACGCGGCCCGCAATAACAAGGGCTTCGATCCGCCCCGGCCCGGCCGCCCGCGTAGTCCACGGGTGAACCGGCCGAAGAATGGACGCCGCTGGCCCCGCGCCTCCCCGGCCCCGCCCTCACCTCCGCCTCCGCCCCGCCATCGCCCTCGCCCCGCTCCCGCCCCCGTCGCCACCGAGTGATGCTGCAAGCCATCAAATTCGCACCCGGGAAATGGCCAATATGCACTACGAAAACCGTGTTTTTAAATGGGATGATAAATTTCAAGAAAATTCTTTACACAGCTACTGCGATTAAAAATTTTGTCTGATTTAATCAGTATTAAAATACAGATAAATTGTTTTGGATAGAATTAGTGGTCTACTGCAGTAGAAATGCTACTGTACGAAATCATTCAAAATGATTTTGCAAACCTTAGCACATACTGCTCAAGAACACCTTTAAACTGCTATCCTATAACATCGAATTAAAATTAATATTTTTGCAAAGTCAGTCTTCACGAACACTACAATAACATAGTATAATATACTATATTCACTGGAATACTACTTAATATACCAAAAATATTACAAACGTTGCTGTTCTGTAACGCAACATCAGCAAGTAATTAATGACAAGCGGCCTCTTCATTGGAGTCGTGCTGTCGCATGATGTCAGCTCAGTCGTAACTGATGCACTAAATATGAGGATTCAATCAGTATGCGGAATTTGAGAATAGGTGGAATAGCACAATTAAATATTCGCATTTTTCAGTCAAAATCGAAACTGTTTCATTGTTTTTGGATCTAGTTCTTCTACATTGGATTGTTTTTAGTTTCTAGTTTGGTTCTAGTTCTTGCGTATCATTTCGAAACTACAGACGAATCACATTCGCACGAAAACAACCGCTCGAATATCGCGAGGCTCCTCGCCGTCGCTCGGTGGAAGGAGTAACCTCGCTTTGTCAGAAGGAGACCTCTGTTTAACGGCCATGTCCACCGGCCTCCTGCCGCCCCTCGGTTATATGCACAACAGCCGAGCGTCGCCGGGCGTTCGGCCACCGCCTGGGTATTTATATCCGCCGCCATTGTAGTGATGGGACAATATTTTCAATTAGTTGTAATCGATTAATTATAATCGAAAATACGAATCAATTTCCATTAATCGATTTATTCATTGAAAACTGACAATTAATTTATTAGTGAGGAAGAATACGTAAAAATGCATTTATTCAAATAGGCAAAATAAAAATTAGACAAAATTGTTATTCCTTCTATCATTCTAGCACATACACCAAAAGCCTATAAAGATATGCACAATGTTATTACTATTATTATTATTATTATTATTAATATTAACATCAAAATTGTGTATGTGAGTGTCGTGGCTCTGGCCGCAAGGCCTTCTCTTCTACCTAACCTCTTGGCATTTTCCTTAACATCCTATACCCAGTCATTACAAAGAACGAATCGTATCTCAAAACCAATAAACATGTGAATCCTCTTTCTTTTAATTCACATGAACTTCAATGGTTCCACAAACTTGTCGAAATGGATTTTCCAGTGGAAAATAATATAAAATAAGAATTACATTTGATACTTCCTTCATAAATTACATTTTGTAATCTGGTAATTGCTGACCGATTACTTTAAATACAATCCTGCAATCCTGGAATCCTGCAATCCTGCATCCGATATTTACTCGGAACTCGCGGTAGAGTCGTGCGATGAAATTCGCCGGAACGATGTCCGCCGGACTAGTGATTGTGGGCGGTTTCGGCTTGCAACCGGTGACCAGGCAGTTGGTGTAGTAATTCGTGAATTGCTAAACCTACGCTCCTAGGTTTGAATCAGAGCGTGGGCAAAATGTTCGCATGTTGGAAACACTTCTGTGCGTTGAAATAGTAATCATTACAAATAATTCTAGAATGTACATACTACTGTAGCACCGTTGTTTGTTTCTTTCAGTAAACTCTAACTGTAAACACCATTTCTTAAATATTTTGTGTAAATCTATAGTATTTTTAATGTTTTGTAAAAAGAATCATTAACGTCAATTTCGGTGTCTCACCAAAAAGTGTGTGGTACTTAAAATGACTTAGTGTGAGGCTGACTTGGCAGCAAAATCTCAGCAGACACTCACTTCCTTGCACCACCGAAAGGGGGGGGGGGCGTTTGGCGCACGAAGCAACTGGCTCTATAACGCCCCTGCACGGTCCAGCAGCTGTGGGCGGCAGGTCAGTAGCGGGGGTGTTTACAGCGGCGTGCACTTGAGGTTCAACCAGGGCGACGAATCGACAAGAATTGGAGACTCTTCCTGTGTAGCGGTATAGTGTAACTGCCTGAGACATCTAGGAGAATATCGAGAGGACATGACATCGGCACATTTATTTGTGACTGAAAACTAGAAATATATGAAGACTTGAAATAAAAAGGGATGTAAGTGCTATTTTCATACTATTGAGAAAAATGAGTGCATGTACGTTAAACATATTGGCACATTCAACTCCTGCCATTTATAATCCCCCCGTAACAATATCACGAATCTGGACTTTGGTTCTTATTTATGTTGTAGGACTTAATTCATACATTCTGTTCTGTCTATCTGTACTTGGCGCGACAGCCCCCGTACCAGTAGCGTCTCGGACTCGTTGCCATGAGTTATGAGGGTACCTGTGATTAGCACGAAGACTCCTCACGCCGTATTCTGGTCTTCTCAACCAGAACTGAGTTTTCGAAGTGAAAAAAAATCAAATGCATTTTACAAGGGGACAATGTCAGTCTTTGCCTTTGAAAAGAGAAATGCTTTCCTTTTCTTATTGTCTAACTTCGCTGAGAACTAAAAACTACCCAGTTGTTTCAACTAGTGGTACATTTGCGGAAACAGTTGTCCTCGACAACCAATAAGATGTTAAAACATTATGCAAGTCTCTTAGGCAAGAGGTACTGCCACTTTCCAGAGGAGGGGTATGAAACGCCCTTAAGATAACGCTCATCTAAAATTTTATATATCTCATCACACCATTCATTCAATGAGTCCTAGGATAGAAAAATGAAATCTGCAGGAAAGGTAAACACTTAACTCAAATGCGTCCACACTTCTGATAATGATGAACTATTTTTTTTTCAGGAGTTGCGTCTTAAATTTCCAATAAGTACAAGCTGCCATAATAATAATTTGAGATTTAATTTCTATTTGATATTAATTGCTCCAATATCCTTTGGTGTAGGTTGCGCATAAGGCATTATTGAATAAAATTATGATGCAACGAGATGTAACAAATAATTAATAACCATTCTGAAGTTGCACTGGAACAATTCTCGTGACCGACGCGAGGTGAACTGCTTTTCGGCATTCCCTTACTTGTCGATTGGAGAGAGTGAAATGGTGCATCAACTATAACTTGAATATTCCATTACGTTGTTATGAGGAAATTCTAAGAAAATCTTATGTTCGTCACATTCTATATTGCGGAAGAACCTAAGAAGAATTCAATAAGCTGAGGAAGAGGATTCGTGCTACAAATACATAAAATGTCTGTTCAAGATTAGAACCAATAACATACAGAACACTCATCACAAAACAAAAAGACACACCATAATCTGTAACGGCTTAAACAAAACACAATTCTGTAAAAAACACAACAAAAACCTCACTTTCAAAGATCTGAGATTGCCATTACAAAATCTACATTAAACGAATACTCTTGCATGTGAAAATCTTTTTCCCTCAGTTTCTTAAAAACTGGACTCACAATTTAAATAATTTCTCAAACAATACTAGAATTACAGGTTTATTGCATTCAACTTCCTTAAGCATGGAGTTTAACGAACTTTCACATCTTTAGATATGAAGATTGTTAATCCCTTCAGATTTTCTATGAAACAAAACTATCTTGAATTCATTACGTATACTGCATCATGATAAAACATTGCTTATTCTAATGTGGATTTCGTACAATTCCCAACCTTACATCCTATAACGTAACACAAGAGACTCAGGCCCTTTGAATTTCACAAAACAGTTTATTCCCTGTATGCATTAATTTGACTACGCTCCTCCCAACTCTTCTACCATTATAACCAAACTCTGCTGCCATTGCGATCTTGACACCTCGAACCTACGCAGCTCACCGACCATTATACCGTTCTCTTTGTGTAATCTGAGTTTATTCAGTTCCTATCCTGTTCCTGCCCTTTTGCTGTAAATAATTCAGAATGCTCTTGCTTCGTGCTGGCGAAATATGTAGCAGACGGTGTGAGTCGCAGAGGCCGTACGCTCTCCTCTCCTCTCCTCTCCTCTGTAGCAAGATGGGGCGCCTCCACACCGACCAGCTAAGATTCTTCGCGACCGTTCCCCAACCAGTTTCTCGGAGTAAGACGTAGGAAAGTCGCCAGTTGTGCAGTAGCAACCACTGCGGATAACTAAATTGTTATATCCGAAAGTTGTAGAAATTACAGATCCAAATCAAAAGCAACAGAAAGCTGAAATGTGAAAATACCTCTTCTTATGACCGAAATGAAATCGCCATTTTTATGCGTCCTTTGCTATATTTCAGGAGAACATTTCAAGACAAAAGGAGAACCGTTTTTAAGAATTGTTTTTTTATAAATTATATTGATAGATTTGTAGATTGATAGATTGATTGAGAAGCTTTATATCTTGGTTGCGAAGCTTTATTCTACAATTGGGCGGATGTTGCCTGGTGTCAATGAGGAGAATGGAGGTGGCAGAGTAGAGAAAATTGTTCTCGATCATGTTTAAACATCTAATTTTCAGAACAGATTTCGTTAGTGAAAAACCTATCACCAATACTGTCGTTTTACAATTTTGTAATATGTACTTTTTTTAATATTTTAAGGTTGAATTTCCCCCAAATCGGACATATTAGCCCGTCTTTGTCAATCAAGCCTTGCAATGCAAAAAATGTTTTGATACTTGGCTCCCAGGGGACGCACGGAACAGAAGCTCGACGTCATTATAAGTCCTCAGAATTTTAGGCACAAAGAGTGATGAATTAGGCACCTAAAATAGGTAACAAAATTAAGAAATTAGGCACTGTTAGGCATGAAAAGTGACGTTTTAGGCACTTAAAATAGATTACAAAATGACTAAACCAGGCAAAAATATTAAACATAAAAAGTTGTTTCTGACATCTCTAACTACTCACTAAAGGATAATATTTTATTCTCTTTCACAATTTACAGCAGTATATAATCAATATTTTATCCATATTTTCTGCAGTA
This sequence comes from Teleogryllus occipitalis, assembly GCA_011170035.1. NCBI lineage: Eukaryota > Metazoa > Arthropoda > Insecta > Orthoptera > Gryllidae > Teleogryllus > Teleogryllus occipitalis. The sequence goes on along the minus strand of BLKR01004884.1, from coordinate 8,401 downwards.
GAGCTGTCTTTTTCATTTGTTAAAATAATTTTGAAAGCTGAAAATGAGCTTTCCACTGACACAAATTTATAGGTGCAAACATAAATTTTGTCACATTTCTCATGTTCACTTCTTCTGGGACTTCTTCACTCCCCCCCTTAGGATGTACCTACCACACGACCCATTTAACCATTTGTAAGCTTCACCTTTCCGATAGTAGGCTTTTGCCTGGCGTGTGACTTTGCTCGCTTAGATTACAAAGATGACTTGCCGTGGCGATAAGCCTACCTGTGAACAGCGCAGCTGCACCGGGAATGGGTGCAATTGCTTAAGAGGTGCGTGCTGATCGGAGACTTGCGTGATACATCCTTTTTATGTCAACTTGCAGAGCTCCTTGTGTTGGGGAGAGATTTCGGTGCGTATTCGATCAGATAATATTTGCGTTTCGGGAAATTCGGGAAAGTATTTGCGTTGCCGTGTAACAAATTTCAAATGTCAAATGATGCTTTCAGTACATCTATTTTTTCCTGAATCGTGAACATCTGTAATTATTCTCCACAACATCCTGAAGGAACTAGATAGGCATTTGTCGTAAAATCCATGATCTAGTCATTAGACGAGAAACGCTAGCTCAGTGCATCAACTGATGTCACTGCAGCGCTTCTGACCGGGAGGTCCTAGGTTCGAGTCCTGACGGCGGCAGAATTTTCGACACTAGTTTTTCAGCTAGGTCGAATTCATTCGCTGCCTGGAGGAGAATTCTAGCGGCTGGCTGCTCTCATCGGTAGTTTTCCGTGATTTCTCCGATCAACACCAGGCGAATGCCGGAGCCGTACCCTACCAAATGGGCCACGGGCCGCGCCCGACCTTTCCTTCCTCTTCCTTGTCCTATCCTCTCCCCTTTAGACACGCACTTACACTTACATGCACTACACTACCACTTAATCCGGGAGACCGGTCGGGAGCTTAGAGCTTGTCCCGGCTGGGGCGGTGCCCCGCTGGTGGGAGAGTCCTGGTTAGGGGGAAATCCCACTAGCCGACGGTAGGTCGGCGCCGGATCTCGCCATCCTGCGGGGGAAGACCACCGCCATCTCACAAGAAAAAAACATGCACTACACTAACGGGACTAATGACCAAAGCAGTTGACGCGCCCGGAAACACGAGAAAACCGAACCAAACAAGAAACGCTAACACTTCTATGAAATGTTGAGGGCGTCGTTGCGTAGAGGAAGCGCGACGCGAGCACTTGCGAATGAGTTACGGTAGAAGACACGTTTCTCTTGGGGGTTAGCAGCTTTTTCACCCGTCAGCGCTTGGCAAAACCTGTTTGAGTAATCAAAAGTCTAAGAGCTAGGACGTTGTTTGCTCTGTGGGACTGCGTCGCCCGCCACAGCTTGCGTGGGCTCATCAAAAGCGGGACGCCAGTGCCGCTGCCCCGCATGAAAATCGTAAACGCAAATAGTAAATAAAAACAGTCAGTAATTGGCAATTGAGATCACGGGATTTGGTCGGAGTAAATTAAAACATTAAATCATTTTGTTTGCCAACGTTTCGGAATATTTTTATTCCATCAGGGCTGGCAATAAAAATGAAGGAAAACACTACAATCATACGCACGGCGCTTACACACAATAGTCCATTGAAAAACAAAACGTACATAAATGATAAAGAAACTGTTCTAGCCTTACTTCTCAAAAGATACAAAATGATTATAACATTTTATATACAGGTAAAGTAAAACTCCGTTACACTCCATAGCTGTGGATACAGGACGAAGATGCACAAATCCACGTCAGGTCACGGTCTACCAGCCATGATGATGGAATAAAAATATTCGGAAACTTCGGCAAACTCGACCATTTTATGTTTTAATTTACTCCGACCGAATCCCGTGATTATAATTGTCAAATTCAACTCCATGAGTACGAATCTCTAATGGTTAAGAGACGGCAGGTTATATCCAAGCTTATTTTGATTGTTATTACTGCTTATGACAATATTTTGAAGTTTTCATGTGCTGACAACTTTAGGAGACGAATTCTGTGAGCATCATTTGAAGACGAGGTTAGAATGAGGAAAGAGCTAGTGTCGTCTTTTCGCATCATTAAGTTTCACTTCAAAGCTCTCCCTCAGTTGTAGATAACCTGTTCACAGCCTTAACAAAGTGTCATCTACTTTGCCAGATACCCAGCTCGCAATCTCAGTATCAACGATTAATCCGAATGACTGCGTTCTGTTTGAGGTGCAGTTGTTCGGGCAGGAATAGCTGCTCGTATTACCTCTGCCTGTCTTCCATGTAGGAGTGGTTGGCACTCACCCCTTGAAGTGCGGGAGGCTACTGTTCGGTGCTAGTGTTAGTTAAACTCTGAACAGAAATGTCAAAGACTTGTATTTCTCCTTTGAATAAAGCTAATGTTGTATACGACATTGAATGCAACGATTGCGATCAAATATATTTAGGCCAAACTAGTCGTAGGGTTCTAACTAGAATGAAAGAACATGACAGGAACTTCAGAGAAATTCCTCAAAAACAAAACACTATCTAATCATTGGATTAAGTTCAACCACTCATTCACCTTTCAAAGTCCCAGAATCTTTGGTATTCAGACCTGGAAATGTCCACGCTTAATTTCTAAAACTTTATAGATTAAAGCAAATAATTCTATTAATACTGCTGTTCATAATAATCATTGTACCAATATTTATGATGCTTTACTGAACAGATGTCGAACAGAGAAAAAATAGATCCCCAATCTCTCCGTCGCTTTCATACCCTGCCCCTCTCCTTTCTTGTTTTAAATTTCCCTGACTATCATTCTTTCTACCACTCTTGCCAACCGAACTAACGTGTTTTTGTCAGTCCTATGACACAGTTCACTATATGATAATGTTACTATACAAACAATTTCTTGTGTGAGCTCTCATATGTCTGGTAAGTTCTCACCTGTCATAATCTCAATTTCTCTATTGTATAGTAAATAATTTTAAACTTTTAACTTTATATATTTATCATGCATTTTTACAGCCTGATGATCGAGATCCAAAAGTGTTGCATGCCTATGAAATAAATTATGTTATAAAATTTGTCTATTTGTTAATATGGACCCTAATTCCTTCATAATATATAATCAATTAAAAGATAGACAAAATAGGTGAAATAAGAAGTATATCATAATTGAAGTCATCTGCAAACTTCCAAACTTATATTTGTTTAGAGAGCTGGCTTTCGAACGCTTCACCGTCATCGTCAGTCAAGAAATATTAAAAATCTTAAAAAACAATAAATAAGATGATAATACAAATAACACAATTAATACAAATAACAAAATTATTATAAGTACATTTAAATATTGTTTTACAATAAAAATGAGGAGGTGTAATACAAATAATGTCGTTCAAATATAGACATTTTTAAAAAAAATATAAAATGAATTTTCAAAAAGTAAAACAGAACAATTCGCGCTGTGTGTGGCGAAAGCCAGGAGACCGTGCGCAGAGGGAAGTTTGAAAGGGGTTAAAATGTGTGTGGGTGTGCGTTTGAGCGTGTTGAGAGGTTGGAGGTGGTCTGGTTAGTGTCATTTTGAAAATGTCTTAGGCGGCAGGGGAATTAGTTTGTGGGGGAGGCGTGTATAAAATGATTAGCAAATGGGATAGAGGGAATTTCTAAAGCACTCCGATTCCATAATTTATGTTCTATTTCAAGAATTTTAATGTCGAGTTCAGTTGAAAAGTGCCACCTGTAGATTTCTAGCCAAGTGCGGTCGGTTTGTCTTGTTCCATGCAAACAAATGTTATTTAATTCTGGTATATAAACTGGAAAACACAATACAAACAGATCACACTCGGCTACGTATTTTCCTCTACAGAGCCCCTCCTAAGGAACCACGTGACGTGAATCTTCCGCTGCGAAAACTTCGCGTAGACTGTGAATATTTCGCGCCGACCGTGCGAGCCTAACCGCGAACCATTCGCTCGCGGTAGTTGCTTTTTTGACGCATCCAACGATGTGTGTGAAATCCTTTTATCGGGGCGTGGTCTTTTTTTTACGCTTACGCTTACACCCTTTCTAAAGCTTATGTCATATTTTTTGTGGCTGATGCCTAGAGTTGATTTTGTGGAGTTCGTTGTTGCGGCGTGCGCCATGTTGGAGAAGGTGGGGCGCATATGGTCGCCACGCCACGGATTCACTGGCGCTGGAGAACTTGAACATGGACTTTCATTTTTGAGTGTTGATGACGTGGTGAGGTATCTCTTGAAGATTTTCGAGCTGCGTAATAATGATTGGAAACAATTTTCACGGCTGAGAGGAGCATTAATATTCAATGGATATTCTGCGTGTCCATTGGTGGCTATTTAGAGCAACGCTCCAATTTTCAAATTATTATTTCCAACTATCTTCGTTTAAATACGGGTTTTAATTAGTTTTGTATTATCGCCACGCCAAATATCATTGCACCAGCTGCTTGTTGGTGCATATGTTTCTATAATATTGCGTGTATAATGAACAGTATTACAAATAATCCGATATAAACGTTGCACTATTGTTTATAGTGATCAAATATTTCGAAATATTCATTAGTTAATCGCCGCAAATTTTATTAAAGATTGCTTTAATGAATGCGTATTCATTCTTTTGTGTTATTTCAAACACATTAAACCCTTAATAACATACACTTTTCGCCATCATTTTACTTGAAACTTCAATAATAGATCTACCTTACATCATCTCAGCTTGAACTGTTTTTTCCATCCCTGTTTATACCTGTAAATGGACATGAGCGCAAACCATCATCTAGTTTACTAACGATTTTTAAAAATTTTATTGAATAGCAGAGCAATGCAAACATACAATCCCTTGTAATAAGTGTGTAAGAAAAGTATGAATGAATAAGACACCAAAATACGATTTTTTGCGCTTGCTACCCATTTATAAAAACAAATCGAATGCACTTCCTGAAAACAATAAACAATAAATTGTTCCTAGCATTTCACTTGATTTTTTTCTCCAAATGTTCAACACGATAATTTCCTGTTCTAAAAGAAAGTTTATACCGCGTTATTAATATAACTGCAAAAGCTCCAGCGTATCCAGTAATATGAAAGCGTATCCAGTAATATGATACATAAAATTTCCCATTGTACAAAACATCAGTTAAACATTTCCTGATGGGAAATTGTCGGATGGCAGAACTTGCGATGGACTAGTGGCACGCTTTGGTGTCCTGTATTTCCAACACACAATGAAGCCATCCGTTATTATACTTTTGCGCAGGTGATCCAGTGAAATAATTAGTGATTATTGTTTATATTTGAAATCATTTCGAAGACAATTCCGAAATAACCTTTTGCATTACAACGCTTCAACAAGATCTCTCCCGAATTGGCGTAGTTTTGGGATGGGAACGTTGCAACCTGCTTGGGAGATTTTCCGCGATCGCGTTGCTGCTGCCCCCTTAAAGGGCGGTGGTACAGTTCCCGGCACCGTAAATCGGTTCGGGCGGGCGGATAGGGGCCCGCCCACGCAATTGTCGGCCGTGCGGAACCGCGCGCCGGCAACACATGCCCTGCGATGCGCGGGGGGATAGCAGGGGGAACGAGCGGGGAAGTGGCGCGTCAGCGAGCGCGTGGAGTGCAGTGGCAGCGGGGCGGGGCTTGGTGGGGCGGGCTGGCGAGGTGGGCTGGCGAGGCGGGGCTGGCGGGGCGGGGCTGCTGGGCGATGCGTTGTGGGCGAGGCTGGCGAGGCGGGGGCTGTCGGGGCGAGGCTGTCGGGGCTGGGCGAGGCTGTCGGCGGCTGGCGGGGCTGGCGGGGCGGGGCTGGCGGGGCGGGGCTGGCGGGGCGGGGCTGGCGGGGCGGGGCTGGCGGGGCGGGGCTGGCGGGGCGAGGCTGGCGGAGCGGAACTGGCGGGGCGCTGCTGCGGGCGGGGCTGGTGGGGCAGGCAGGTGCAGGGCGGGGTGGGGAGGGGTGGAGAGGGGTGAGTAGGGAGGAGCGGGGCTGGTGATGAGATGAAGGGGAAGGATGGTGGGGCGCGGGGAGGTTGTGGCGGGGAGGAGAGGAGCGGTGCGGAGCGGGGTGGCACGGGGCGGGACTAGAGCTCTGCTTTCAGTGGAAAAACAAGCGCTGGCCACCGACCGCCTATGTCCCGCCTAGCAGTGCGCGCCTGAGCGCTTTTTGCAACCGGTGGCGACCGTTCGACCGCGATGCACGCGTTAAGGACCGTTCGGCCGTGAGGACCGTTCAATCTCGCGCTCATCACTACAGGCTGCTGTCACCGGAATCGCTCACCTGGGAGAAATTTCCCTTGTCTGAACGAACACGTCTTCGGATTTCTTTACATATTTTGCCATTCATGACTTTGGAAGGGGCCTCCTTTATTAAATGAATAATACTAAAACAACTTACATTTCCATGTCGGCGAATTCCCGCTGGTATCCTTCACTGGCTCTAGGATAAGTACAAAAAGCTCTCTATTAAATTTGTAGGTAATATAATTTCAGTAATATAGTTTCGGTAATATAGTCGTCATTCATTCAAATACCATATTAATCAAAGTAATTACGCCAAAAATCATCAGTCATTTATTTTCTACCATTTGCAATTGACATAAGATTTACATATTTATTCTTTTTAAAGATTTTCAAAATAAAATAAAAATGTTCATTGAAAAATATTGTAATTTTTTTTAATTCGTAAATTTGTACTATGTTCACATGTTCCTTCTAAATTTGCCTCTACATTGCAATTTTCCACATTTTTCTGGTGCTACTTGGTGTCAAGTGTATTTTCTCATTTCTGATCCGTCATATTATGATGTGGTTACTTGGTGTGTGAACCACGAGCGCGATAATGGAAAGTAGTTTAATAAAGGACGTGAATTTTTGAAAAAAATCGATTTTTTTTGTTGTAAAAATATATTTGCAGTTTTCTGAACAATTTGATATATTTAAAAGTCATGTAACGCATCTGGAAGGCATTTAAATAGAAATTTAAAGTTGGCGTGCCGCGTGGCACGGACAAGGCCACGCCCCTCTTTTGCTGCTACAGTTTCGGATCGGTGTTTGCTCTTCTCTAAAATAAATTTGGATGTAGTAATTTTTGTTTCCATACGTTTTCTGCAGTGTGTAGTACGTTGGCATCACTGTTATGCCGCGAAACGTACTTTTTTCGTCGTTCATGTGTGTTTATTAGCATCTTTCCCTGTTCGTGTATTCGCCAGCCTGTAATATTGTGTAGTTTCTTTTTGTTTCTTTTGACGCGTGTCAATATGCCTACGAAAAAGTGTTTTGGTTCTGGGAGACGAAAATTTTATGACAAGTACAGTAATAATAAACATCAGAAGTAAGTTTGAAATGAAATAATAACTTTAACCTGAAATTCCCGTAATTCATTTTTTCTATACATTTTCTTTATAGACAAAAAAACTATTGTAGATAGAGAACTGAAATTTTCAAGAATTAATAAGCTGCGTATTTGAAGTATAGTAGACTAAATTTAGTTTTCTAGCACTAAAATTAAATAAAATTTACTTATTATGAAGTTTTAAAAAAACTATTTTTCATCCTAAATTTTAGAAATTTATTTCTCTAAAACTATTGCAGTAAATAATTTGATTCTAGTCTATTTTTGAGATATTATTATGGTTTCCATGTGTGTAAAATTTGAAGTCTCTATCTGCAATAGCTTTTGAGCCTATACAATAAACATATGGATTAGTAAAAAAAGAAAAAAAATCCATGCGCTTTTAAAAATTGTTATAAAAAATAACTACGCGGTATAATAAATTACAGTGAGTTATGACAAGTACAGTAATAAGAAACATCAGAAACAAGATGAATATGGGCCTGGAATACATTAGAACAGTCAAAAGTAAGTTTGAGATGAAATAATAACTTTAACCTGAAATTCCCGTAATTCATTTTTTTCCATACATTTTCTTTATAGACAAAAAAACTATTGTAAATAGAGAACTGAAATTTTCAGGAATTAATAAGCTGCACATTTGAAGCAAAGTAGACTAAATTTAATTTTCTAGCACTAAAATTAAATAAAATTTTCATATTATAAAGTTTTTAAAAAACTGTATTTTTCATGCTAAATTTTAGAAATTTATTTCTCTAAAACTATTGCAGTAAATAATTTAGTTCTAGTCTACTTTTGAGATACTATTATGGTTTTCACGTGTATAAAATTTGAAGTCTGTATCTGCAATAGCTTTTGAGCCTATACAATAAACATGTGGATTGGTAAAAAAAAGAAAAAAAACATGCGCTTATAAAAATTGTTATAAAAAAATAACTACGCGGTATAATAAATTACAGTTAGTTTTAAAATGCTCAAAACATTCCCTTTTTATTGCCATACAATTTCTATTTATGTCTGGTTAATAGTTTCTTCAAATCATGCAATGCAAGTTTAGCACATTTT